>JAFJYH010000198.1:0-86259 GCA_017365405.1 Cadophora malorum | reverse complement strand
GGGGGTATTTGAGGGGGTTTGAGTGGCCGGATGGGGAGGGGGAGGTTGTTGTTGATGTGGTGTGATTTTGAGGAAGGTGATGAGATTTATCTGATGATAAGCAATGCGTGATAGTCGGTGAGTTTTTGATCTATTGAGGGATTTGTGATTTGCGGTGTTCTGCGTGAGGAGAGAGGAAGAAGCGATGTGGCATAGATCTCGCTTGTGGAGAACTTAAACTGCGCTGAACATGACTCTTGATACTAAGCAGGGGAAGCAATTATTATGAACATGCATAATTTATCCTTGATACTCCTACTAGTTGTGATCAATTTCCTGTTCTACTTTTTCATGCCATTTGTTTAAGCTTACACAGACCAAGTATCCTTCGGACCTTCACGCAAGAGTGCAATGTTACGTTCAATGTCGCGGATAAAGGTGGAGATATTGTACGTCGTGAAAGCCAAGCAAGTGTGACTGGAGACGGGCTTCGCTTGTAGAGTTTGTTCCAGATTGTCCAGTTGCTTTCTCCCAGTTCTATTACATTCCGTCGGACCGTTTGAGTTATTGTTGAGGATACTGAGTTCGCTCCGTCTGCCAAGACCGCGAAGCAGCCAGCAAAGTCCGATTGTCCGAAAGTCCGAGCCACATTTCCCGTGCTGACGTTTCGGCATCATTCAACAAAACCACTACTCTGAATAGGATACATCATCAGACCACCGCAAGATCTACTCTCACATGTCAAACTTCCTAACAAATTTGTAGTTATGTCCGCTGTCACAGATTTTGGCTTCGGTATCCAACGATCAAGAGAGCAATCACCAGAGTCGGACCCGCCGCCAGAGCCGAAGAAGGAACCTAATCCGAACAGACAGAAGTCCAGAATTTCACGTGGATGTGATGAGTGCAAAGCGTAAGTGCCGTTACAGTGTGATAATGACTGGCCTGATTCGTTCGATAGTAAGCACACGAAGTGCAATGGCAAACTTCCATGTGAAAAGTGTGTCAAGTACTCCAGGGTGTGCAAATACGAGGCTCCATACACACGTGGGAAGAAGCCGCCAATTGTTGCGGCTACGATCTCTCATGATACATATGACGGCCGAAGCAGGAG
Organism: Cadophora malorum; assembly: GCA_017365405.1. Classification (NCBI taxonomy): domain Eukaryota; kingdom Fungi; phylum Ascomycota; class Leotiomycetes; order Helotiales; family Ploettnerulaceae; genus Cadophora; species Cadophora malorum. The sequence continues at coordinate 85,166 of JAFJYH010000198.1, read as the reverse complement.
TAATGAAATGGAAACCGAGCGCGGAACACCAGGGTCTAACAACCCCTCCAGGTGTGAGCCAGTACCGAATCAGTTTTGGGATCAACCGCTACATATCTTCGATACTGCCAACAGACAAGATCGGCGTGACAATATCGATACTCGGCCTCAGAAGTTTCTAAGGATGACCGTAGAAGACAACACTCCTCATCATCACCAATCCCGCTACCAAAAGGAGGGGCAGTCGAATGGAGCCAGTATCTTCCAGAGAACGCAGAATAATCTCAACCATCGAGCCACATATCATCAAAATCCCATCTTCAGTTTTGGAGACCCTCCTCTTCCCGACATGGATACATCCTTCTTCGCTCTTCCAACCTATAGGCTTGCTCAGAGCATGGTCACGCAATATTTCGGGTTTGGTGCTGCACTCCATAGGTTTCTACACCAGAAGACTGTAGAGGAATGGATGGAGTCACTTCTTTCAGCCCCTCGGTCGCTGAGCCAAGGGGCATTTAACCATAGCAAGATCGCTGTAGTGCTGATGGTTTTTGCGCTAGCTTATGAAAGCTCATCAACAAAATCTGACGAGATGGATGAGGACATGAGGTAGGTAAACCTGAAGATGATGTTGCACCCACCGTTGCTTATTAAATGCAGCTTTCATTACTTTCAGGTCGCAGAAGCTCAGTTGAAGAAAGAAACTGGAGATATCCAACTACCAACTATTCAAGCCCGACTCCTACAGTGCATCTATCTCTCCTCTCGCTCTCGAATACATCAATGTTGGAGCATATTCACCGAGACCGTGGGTCTGATATTCTCCAAAGGTCTGCAGAGACAGGACAGGTGCTCTGCAAACGATGATATGATTGAGGTAGAATGTCAAAAAAGGGCTTTCTGGTTTGCATACACAATGGACAAGCATCTCAGTATTCAACTCGGTCGTCCAAGCTTAATCAAGGATGAAGATACTGACCAAGATCTCCCACGTATCGTTGAAGACGACGATCTTTCCTCCACTGGTCTTATGACGGTGGGGGACGGAGTTCAATGTTCGATGAAGGCGACTGTTTTTTCCATCAAGTAAGTATATCCCTTCCACGTTGTGAGCATCCGCTGACCAGCGTCTCAGTCTAGCGCAGATCCTTGGTGAAGTGCTTCGGAAATTTTACAGTATTCGCAAGCCCTCCATCGAAACTCAACTCCAGTCCGCAAAGAGCCTGAAGAGTCGACTTGAAAAGTGGCGCGCTGATGTCAATTCGTTTTTCGAGCTCGACCCCGCCACGCTTGAACCCCTCTTTGCAGCCCAACACATTGGCCTTCAATTTGCATATGCACACGCTCGTATCCTACTTCATCGCCCATTTCTGCTCCAAAATATGAATTGTGATGCATTCCGAGGCTCACAGGGCTACAAACTCCGTCAAGAGTGCGAAGAGAACACCGCCGAATGCGTCAGGGCCGCCATGGATATCGTGAAGCTCATCGATGGTTTGTATCAGCGAGAAAAGAACTTTGCAGCTTCATGGGTAAGTCTTTTCGTAAGTCTCCTCAATCCGCAGAACATAGGTCTAATAAGCACAGTTCGCGCACTACTGCGGCTATTGCGCGGTCGTCGTTCTCTATGTTCGCGTCATCAAGCTGCAGTCGGAACCGGCATATACTTGGATCTCGTATTTCGAAGCCGGTGCAACATGCCAATCCCAGATAAAAGTCGCCGCTGAGAAAGAGAGCTTCGCAAATCGTTGCAGCGAAGTTCTCCAGGAGCTGCGCTTTGAAGCGCAAGGCCATATGCAGAAGGCTGGTAATCGCCCTGAGACTCGCCAGGGAAGTGTCGATACAGATGGAAGTGGGCTTCCGCAGCGCGATCAGGGGACAGCATCACATTTCGGTGGAAAGTGGAATGATATGAATTTCGTAAGTGAAGAATTCTGCTAGAAAGAGGAATACTGACAGAGAGTCAAGGACCAAACAGCCCCCGGAGGAGGCATCTTGAATTCACTATTCAATACCGTTGAGGGGATCAATGTTAGGAACGCTTCTGGATCAGTGGTCGACCGGATCGACCGCTGGGGGTTCTCGAGCTTGACCGGATATTGAGCGTACGTTCTGCACCGAAGACAATAGATTCCAAGTAAAGTAGGCATTGTCCCGTACATTTGGCCAGTTTTTGTGTGCTTCAACATTCATTCTTTGCTCCCTCCCGCTTCGACAGATCTCTGAGAAGAGAATGTCGGTTCAACCAGCACTTCAACCTTGAAACCAAGCTGCTTCGTCCGATAAGAGCTCAGTGTCGTTGCCTGAAGCGATTCGAGCGATTGCAAAATTCAGCCACTGCGGAGCCAGTTTCTTCGGCAACCCCTCCACTCCATGAGATAGAAATCCTCTCTTGAGCAACCTGTTCAAAGCTAGCAGGCTATCTTTCTTCATATGGTTGTTGACTACTAGGCAACACCAGATCGCGGTACTGCTCACCATGCTGCCTACATCTATCCCTTGTGGCTGTCCATGATGGCCTCGAAGAGAATCTTGGACCAATGGTAGAAGCCACTTGATGGCATCAAGGCTGGGCAGTACGAGGTCGTCGATATTGGCTTCATCTTCAATGTATTGGGCGACCGTCGTCGAGTAGGCTGCGATATCGCGTCTTTCGAGGCTGTAGATGAAGACCTTGAGGAGATCTTTCATCTGAGCTTGCTGGGTTGGGGACTCGATGCGGGTTATTGGATGAACTGAAGATCTGGAGAATCCACAAATAATTATCTTAAACTTACAAGATCTGACATTTCTGCTTCGGAGATTGTGCCAGTATGATGGTGTCTTAGTCGACGTGGGTGAGAGGTTCAGTGAGGCAGGATGGTGCTCTTGTACATAAATGGAGCCCATTGAAAAGCAGGGAAAGGAAGCTGATGATTAAAGTCTTAAGACTGTCCAGGAAATGAAAGGATTCGGCTAGATTGATCTTTCATATGTATGAGCCAGTCTCTTCCAGTGCCTCAACTATTGATTGTTGGAAGTTGGGCTGCAAGTTGACAAAATTTCCAATCCCCATTTTTGAATGATTCGAGGTATACAAAGCAGGATGGAGAAGCATCTGTAAAATGAGATCGTCCCTCGACAAAGCCATCTGGCTCCTTCCAATCCTTGACTAAAGCGAGATGATGTTCAAAAAAAAACCTTTCACTTCGTAACAGGATGCTCCCGTGATATCTCGGCGTTCCGCTACCCTTCCCACGGATTGTCCTTCTTAAGATCCTTTTCTGGATCTGCGGAGTTTGTAACCGAGCTGACATCGATGTATGTTGTACGAGTGACATACATCGCACTCTTCGCCCGTGACGGACGCAGTTGCTCCTGTGATTCGGAGGCCTCAAGGCGTCTTACTGACACGTCAGAATTTCCTCTTTCGACTTCTTCGAGCTCTGTGAACTCTCCAGTACACGATGGAGACTCGGATCCCGCCCTTTTGCTGTCAGTGCTTGGGATCACTTGAGTCGCTGGATTCTAGATACCACCTTTAGAAAATGCTTTCGCTGCCACAAGCACCAAATTCCCCTCAGAATGATCTTTTAATTGATAAGAAACGGCCTGAGGGGTAGCGATATATGATAGTAATATTTGAAAATTGAATGAAGGCAATGGGAGATGGGCTGGAGCAATGGAAGACGCAAAATAAGGCCATCCCTCTAATTTTCTGATGCCTGTCTCTTTGTTGGTTTCCCAGGAAACTGCAAGGCCCGGGAAACTGGGTGACGAGTAGGAAGTCTTTCCAGCTCGTACCGTATCACTTTCATAACCATGGATCAGGCACATAACTTTGATAGGGGAGTCTGGGTCACCTGAACATTTCAGAGTCATGCTGTTGAAGTCAGAGATTCTAACAGTTCATGTTACTAACGAGTCGATACCAATTGCGTTGAAAGTTCAAGTATTACATGCCGTTTCGGATGAATTTGACAGTCGACTTCAAGATCTTTGTTTTCTCTACGACGAGAAGCATACAGCAGCATGGCTGGATGGCTGGATGGCTGGAGATTGTTGGCACAGGTGGCTGATCGCGATTTAAAACACCAAACACCAGCAAGTGCCACTCGATGCAGGTGCTCCGGTCCAGAACAAATGCGCTCATACGGCTCTCTTTCAAGAGACACATAGAGCTCAGACTGTTCATCTCGACGAGGGATGCTCTGGACATCAAGTCGATACTTGAAGACTTGTACAATTTTCTTCTCACAGGCCTTCTTCTAGTATTAAGAAAAGCAATGCCACATCTTTCCGACTATGTTGGTTTAGCAGATGATACTGTGACGAAAAGACGACGGTGCATGAGCGGCAAGGGTGTTGAGGGTCTCAGCGAGATCCCCTGTCGGGGGGCGGCCCTCTCGAGTTAACAGCCAATGGCCAAACTCTGAAGTACGGCACCAATAATTGCATTTACAAAGCCTCATATGATAGAGAAACTTCCTCCTCTAACCTTGAATTTGAGAGGTTACCCAGAACTTTATGAGCGGGCAAGGCCAAATCATCCTCCGGCTAAGCGAGGCACGCCAAGTTTGTTGACATGCTGCTTGAATGAAACACCAACATTGCGGGGCATGCATAGATATCACATGAGCTACGCACCATTGTTCATCCAGTCAGAAATAACCGCTCAGTTCTGTGTTGCAGCGTCCACGATGTTGTACCAAGTCGATAAGGCTGGCGTCTAGAACTCTCCTTTACCTCCTGCCTCAATTTACTTGTCTCTGCAGACCACACCTCTTCTACAACACATTTCCTATCTCTCCTGTCCCGCAGAAATTTTCGACGCCTTAGTTTGTCTACATTGCTAATTCCGAACGCTCCAGCCACCATCGAGTGAACAAGAACCGTGACCATGGATAGCAACAGTAAGCATGGACCAGCTTTACAGGGAGAGGGCTCCAGTTAAAATGAATAGGTCTCAAGAGCGGAGAGAAGCGCAAAGAAGGCACTGAATACCCCCAAAAAGTAGACCTCCGTAGTCTTTTCTCGCAGAACCCGGTACCCACCATTCCTCCAGGGACTGTTGACCGCGCTTCCATGAGCGGCGATGCACCTACCAATCAAGCACTGGGCGTGTTGGAGGACTTGAATGAAGCTTTGACTTCTGGTGATTCTGAAAGGCTTCAAAACTGCTTTTCTCCCGAGCAGGCATATTGGAAAGACCAGTTGGCGCTTACCTGGCACTTGCGAACGTTCATGACTCCAGCTCTCATCTCGGCTGCGCTACTAGAGACGAAAGAGCTCAGAGATATTGAGGCCCAATTTGAGCTGAGTGGAAAGGCTCAATTCATACCGGCTACGCCTGTCTTGGTACGTCGTCATCTTCCCCTATACACATGTACTGTACTTGTTTGAGGTTTCGCGATGTGGGAGTCAGAATGCTGACTTGATAAACTGCCCTTATACAGCAATTCATCGATTGCACCATTTCGTTCAAAACAAGATTGCCAGCTGCAGTGTGTAGTGGACGGGTACTATTCCTGCCATAGAAGACCAATCAGGCAGGTGGTAGCGAAGTGCCACTTTCATGGAAGATTTGGGTCATGAGCACGAAAGTCGAAAGCTTGTATATTTGCAACGAAGACGTGACCTTCTCCAATTCCCAGGTAGAGCATTATCCTGTTCAGAAACTATCGAGACAGACGCGTTCATCGTAGGAGGAGGCAACGGAGCAATCTCACTAGCCGCACGACTGAAGACACTTGGAGTCGAAAGCATCATGATCGACAAAATCGCTCACGTCGGTGACAACTGGGCGCTGAGGTACGACTGTATGCGCTTCCACATTACAACATCATTCTGCGAATTGCCCTACATGGTCTACGATAAAGAACTGCAGTCCCCACATCTGCTTACCAAGGATGAGTTGGCGCAGCAGGTCAGGCGCTATGTCAAGGCTTTTCAACTCAATATCATCACGTCGGCTGAGATCATTGAGACGACACAATTGCCTGATAAGCGATGGAGCGTCAAGTTCAAATCCTCTGCAGGTGTCTACAATATCATCGCACATCATCTTGTCCAAGCCACGGGGTTTGGTTCACAGAAGCCTAACTTACCCACGACCAAGGACGAGCCCCTGTTTTCCGGGATAAGCATACACTCCAAATATTACAAGAGCGCCAAACAATTACAGAACCAAGGCGTGAGCACCGTTCTTGTCATCGGCTCAGCCAACACCGCATTCGATGTCCTCGAGGATTGCTACAATGCTGGCCTCAAGCCCATCATGGTCGTTCGCTCCCCAACATACATCTGTCCCCTCGAGCACGTAACTAGCAAGCTCGGTCTAGGCTCTTACGATGACGGTGTGGAAGCAGCAGACCAGCGGTTTATGACCCTTCCAACCATCTTAGATGGCCAACTTGCCCGCGATCTCTTCAGTTATTTTGCTTCACTGGAGCCGGATCGATACAAAGATCTCGATACTGCAGGGTTTCCTGTGTACGATAGTCTTGATCCCAGAGCGGCGTTGGTGGCGAATCTTCTTGAGGACGGAGGAGGTCACTACGTCGATACTGGAGCGATAGCGTTGATAGCCGAGAGGAAAGTGAGCATCAAAGCCAATGTTGAGCCCACAGCATTTACTGCTACCAGTCTCCAATTCTCAGATGGAAGTTTACTCGATGCAGATGCAGTGATTTGGTGTACAGGGTACTCAGATAAGAATGCGCGAGATACAGCTTCCGAAATATTCAAGACTGAGATGGATGTCGATGCTACATGGGGAGTGGATGAGGAGGGGGAGATCCGTGGGATGTGAAAAAGGCACTCGAGAATCGAGAATTTTTGGGTCATGGGTGGGTATACTTCGCTTCATAGGTGGCATTCAAAGACCCTCGCTTTGCAGATCAAGGCTTCTTTGGAAGGCGAGCTTCCTGCTGCTTATCGCGACACGCCAGGGTTGAAAGAAGCTTGAGGTAGACTGTTCGCTGAGTAGATAGCCAGGAGCCTCTAGCTTGGCGCATCATTTTTGGTCCCAATATAGCATTGTAATCTGGTGGTTGGTATACTCTTTAACGGCTGGTGTTCGCGTCTGAGTGATGGTGGTGACTGTTTACTTCTCCTACCTTTCGCTTAAGCAGACCCTGTACGAATTGTAAGATGCCCGGAAAATTACCCCGCACCTAGCTGAATCCAAGCCTGGAAATGCACACCCACCACCAACCTCTCGTCTCGAATATCATTTCGAGAAAAGATGCTCCATGCACTTTCACGATCTTGTTACTAGTGTAGTGAGTCTCGAAAAAAGGTATTCGTGTCGTCAAGTCTTGATCGGCGTTGATGTCATCAAGTCAAATTCAATAATTGATATCCTACACTTCTGTTTCTGCATTGCTGAGCATATTTCAATCTGGTCGTCAAAGCAATAATTTTCATTGATCATTGAAACATTACATATATCTTTCTAGGTAAGATGTACCAAGCAGCCCATCACATTTATCACATCACGACCATGCAACAACTAGCCGTCAATACCCCACCATAACTTCGAAGGAGCATAAACAATTCACTGGTAATGACAATTCTGGGGTATTCAATAAACAAAGAGCAAGTCGACTGGTAGAAATTACACGAGAGTGAGGACACCGGTAGCAACACCAGCCAAAGCCCATACCATCATCGTCTTCGCGCTTAAAGATGTTCCTGCGTTCTTTCCAGGTGCGCAAGTAGCGGTGGCAGAAGCTGTCTTCTCAGCGCCTCCAGTGATCGCTACGTCGAAGCGGTAGTAGCTGGCGCCTGTCAAGGTCGATGTGACACTGGTTGTGGTCTTCTTGCCGTCAACTTCTCCTCCGATAGTCGCAGTGCCTGAGAAAGCCAGTTAGCACATTGAAATTTGTAATTGAGGAAAAAGAGATGATTTATCTTAGAGCAAATCCATTGTACTTACAGGTTGCAGCGGTTGTGCCAGCAAGCTCACATCCTTCGATAGCGGTAGCGGATACCACGCTTCCCATAGTTGAGGTTGTCACCGCGCTGGAGAAGTGGTATGTAGCCGTTCCCATAGTCACAGTCGCTGGCTACAATCAATTGTCAGTATACAGAATTGGCATAAACAGGAAAGGGAACATACCACAGCGTTAGGACCACAGGTCGAGCTTCCAACGAAATCACCTCCTGATGTGCACCGTAGTGCCAAAATTGTCTGATCGGCACAGGCTTCGACGATGGAAGCAGCATATTCCCAGTCTCCGTCCATGGACTCGATGAACATGTTGATTGTATCTGAGGGTGTCGTGCTGTTTTGTCTTGGGTGCAGGACAGGGTATGAGCTGGCACCGTACTCGACAGCGCGGGCACCGACACCTGGGCTGACGAAGGTATCGAATCCGACAGCATTTCCTCCTACTGCGAAAGACATTTTTCTTGATTTGGCTGGTCTTGAGGTTGATTTTGTAAGTGAAGTTATATTTTTTCGAACTGAAAATGGAGATGCGTTTTGGAATGGCCGATTGACTTCTCCAAATGGCGACGATGGCAGGTAATTATACCAGAATTCCGAAAACAATGCGTCACATAAACAATAACCAGTCACTCGGTGTAAGGGTTGAAGCTGTGCCGCGAAGTCGCAGTACTTCCAATTTCGATTCTCGTATCAACCCGTTTGAGCCTGGATGCCAAGTAAGGCTGAATTAACCGATATAAACACGTCTCAGCCGCTCCCGAGTTATCCAATCAAGGAGGCTTAACCCCAATAAAGAATGTGCTGCTCCTTTTAAATCTGCTGCCTCGGCTCTAGTGCGAGGCTTTTCCAGGAGGCTGCAACCCCAGGGCTGACCCAAACTTCCCAAAGTATGCGCTATCGATGAAATTGGATGTTGTAATTGGTTGCTTTGAATCCTGTGGGATTTAAAGTGCAGGCTTTGCCGCTGATCCTTTCGTTGTTTATGCTTAAAGTTTGAGCCGGCCTTTATGTCAAAGATCTTGGCACGTCCCCCTCCTGACAGCTCATCTACCCGACGCGACCCGTTGCATCGCTTGACGAGGTTGCAAGCCATACAATCATGGGGGATCAGAACCAGGAATGTTGAACATGGGAAGGTCTATTTTGAGAGAATTGTGTTTTGTCTTTACGTGGCTGGCACTGGCTCCTCAAGCGAGGGTGACACGAAGGTGACTTGATTTCAATCTGATTAGATCACGTGATAAGTGTCCAACATCAGCAATCTTTTGGTTCCTACAGCCTAGTAGGCACGCCTTCTATTAGGTGGAAAGGTTTTTGAGACGATCAGAGCCTCAAGATATTCTCATGCTTCAGTGTGATGTCATTTGATGCATGTGGCGCACTCGACGAAGTGGCTGTGGCAGGGCGATGTTCTAGCCAGCGAATCTGTCAAAATGTCTCACTGCTACTTGTAGAAGATGAAAGGTTGGCTCAAGAAGCCATCCCCGATGCGGTCGTCTAACGTCTTTCTAGAACATTGAAGACCGAACAACCCGAGCAAGTCACCCAAAATCAGAATCTGAATCCGAGAGAAAGGTCGTAGTGCATAAGGAAGCAACTTCTGATTGAATCGATACTTTACAGGTATTTGCGGACCTGTGAAAACAGCAGGTCCACCATCGACAGAGCTGCAGCTTTACCTACTCAAGTTCCGCCTTCCCTGACACATACGGCCATAGATTGAAGAGAACTGGGCATCCCGTCCGCTCTGCCTTTCATAAGCTTCAAATCGGGGGATTAGTAGTTAGGTGGGTGACCACTAGCGAATACCCTCTGCTGTATGTTCTATAAACTTTTGCATTTTTGCATCTTTCCTGCTTGGTACTTTTGCAGCGGGGCGGTGGAGATGGCGCGGGTCATCTCGCCAAGGAAATCCACCTGGCAACTGCTATCAACATAGTAGGCGAGGATCTGGATTCCGGAATCGGGTGGGCTTTTGAAGTTTTCTTTAGATGTTTTTCGAGTTTGAGAAATTACTGCGAGGAGACTGGGGAAGTAGACTATGTGGATTATAGCGAGCTCGAGCTAAGTGTATCAGCTTGCAGCCCTCCGGGTCTCCGAGACATCGAAGTCCGATTTCGGAAGCACATGCTTCCCAATGTCCATGTTTGGCCATAGATCATTACTCTTCCAAACTCAGCTCGAGGGAAGTAAAGAGTTTCAAAATGTCAATGACATGGGCAATTGGTCTGGCACTTGGTTTTAGTATGATTACATTCAATAAAATAGTGCATTGTCATGGAACAAATCTAGGTACAAATATTAGAATAGTTCAAAAAAATCCAGGAATCTATTTGCGTGCTCGGTAATCTATAACGACAGGTACCAGAGGTATATAACAAAATCATAACGCGTAATAGACAGAATTGTACATATAAGTCCGAATCCGAGGGACCAAAGTGTGCCAACCGACTCTCCTGATTATCTTGAGACACAGAGACTCCAACCATGTCATACGACGCTGTACTTGACATTCTGTGCCTTTAAACCTCTCGTACTAGGTTGCTCTGCCAAAAAGTGCTCCAGCATCTGAACCTTTGCCTCCAGCGCCTCCTTCTTCCGCTTTTCTCGCCTAGCATGCTGCTGCAACTCCAATATATGCTCCTTGGCGCGCTTGAGAACCACCGCCTTGCTTGGTTGAATGGTGGTCGAAGATTCGGGGATGACGTTCCAGAGTGCGTTGATGTTGTCTCGAACTCGGTGTCGGTAGCGTTGCTCGACCTGGTTGTGCACCACGCGGACTTCTTCTAGCAAGCGGCCCTCGGATTTGTGGTGAGTTTCGCTGTCCGAGGTCTGTGATTGAGACTCCTCTGCGTCGCTGGTTGGCATGGAGGTGCCTCGATGGTTCAATGGATAGCCGGGGTTGAAGGAAGGATGGTCCAAGCCATTGGTTGTATAGGATGCCAGGCCGGCGAGTAGACTCATATCGTCTTTCTTATCTATTGTTTGATTCGGTGGGATGGGAAATAGAGAACAGTAGTCCTCTGAGTACTCCGTATCAGATGTATCATGGTCGAGTGTTGAATGCCGTGAAAGCGAGGGACCATTACCCCAGAAATATTCGGAGTGCGACATTTCGGCACGTGGTGATGGGAGGGGAACCGAGCTCATGAAAGAGTTCCATGTTGGCATGATTGGTTGTTGATAATCGTTGGACTGCGACTGGAAGGGATTCTTCCTATCGATGAATGACGGCATGCTTTGGTTGCTTAATTGCTGTGCGGGTTGAGAGGGAGCGGAGCGAGGGGTGCTGTTCAAAGAGTTGTTACTGAAAGTGCGCCTGTGCATCATCTTGCATTTAGGTTCTGATTGAAGTCGAAGCTGGAAATAGATATGAACCTTTGAATGGGAGTTCAATTAGTGACCGATAGTGAGTGTGACTGGGTTCAGAGAAATCTGGAAGTGAATGAGAATCGAAGGGCTTATGAAGATTTCCCACATGGTGTGCCAAGGACGCCGAAGATCGAAAAGAGACTTGAATCTTCAGTGTTATATCCAATGCGTCTGATTTGCAAGCCTGGAACTGTTCTTCCCCATCGACATCGTGGGGACTCGGCAATCTGGAACCGTCTCAATGGAGTTAGCGTTGACATATTCCACATTCCTAAGACTTTAAGCCCCCAGCGAAGAAATCCCCGCGCCAGAGGAGTTATTGCCAAGGGAAGGGATGCCAATCACGAGACCCTGATTCTTGAAGTCCAAGGAGCAAGATCCGGGGAAGAGCCAGGCTCAAACCGAAGGCGTGGTATCAACCCAATCCGCAGTTGCGGCCGCCCATAAGGCTGATGGGTGCAACTCGATTCAGTAAAAACAGGTTGGAAGCCACGTTTTTCATTCGCGTTTGTACGAAGCCATGTGGAAGTCTGGACTCTAATCTATTCCAGGAGTGGACAAACTCAACGGTTGATGCCATTAGCTCTTGCCCCTCTTTATTAGCATCTCTTTGCACTAATCACGTGTGATCGGTCTGTACTACTTCAGAGAATCATACCACCTCAGCAGTCTCGACTACGAAGATGCTCCTACTACCTTAGAATGATGGACCGCCAGCGTCATCGCGGTTTTGTGCTGGTGATTGGACACTGAACGAACGCAGGGTGAGATATGTCCTCGCCATTGCAGTACCGGACTTGAATGCAAGGAGAAATCTTCTAACCAAGGTCGTTTCTGCAACTTGAGAATGCAAAGCAAATATTCCCATCGCATTTCCGGAACGAGTTGGCATCATCGTGTGCCGCTCTTGAAGTGATGTTCATGATGTTGGGTGCATCGCCTCGCCTATCCATTCAGCATGGATTGGCTGAGTGGCTGAATGTACCCCTCGTCTTGGCTGCAGGAGCTTCACGGGAGCATTGTGACTTCAAAAGAAGGAGCGCATTATAGTAGCTGTGCCTATGTGATCTGATACCTTTCTGCAAAGCTTTCGAGGTGATGATGGTGACGCTGGATGGACAATCTCGCTCACATGTTGTGTGCGCGTCCTTCGGGCCACAAGGTGCCTGGTAGGAAATTCAATTCGACCTCCCATGGGTCCATTTCAGATCAATGATCAGACATAAAGAAGATCTAGGGTATCGTGTAAGATAAGAAATCCAAAGACCAGTACGCCCAAACAAACCAATACTCGAACGGCCGTAAGCGGCTAGCGAGTTTGAGATCAGGAGCAGTTCCCGTTCGAGGGTGTCCACATTAGGGTTGTGTGTAACACATATTTCTATTTTCAGACTATCCCGTCCGTAAATTCGTTGAAGATGGTTAAATCGTCAAACTCAGCCGCTAGACTATCAGCCTGTGCCGCATTCCACTATTGAATAATTCACGATTAGCCAACATTCAGGAAGGGAGCTCACCTTTCGGAGTTACGAGCATCAATTTCTTGGATCAAGGGAGCCGCTCTGCGTGAAGAATATCACGCAATGGTTCTGGAGGCAGCCAAAAGGGAGTTATAGCTTGTGTATATTGAGGTAAACTTACATCTGAAGCTGCACGATCCATATCCAAGACGAAGCCAGCGCCACTCCCCGCAGGCCTGATACCCCACACTTCCCTACTTCGAAAGTGGCTTTTGATATATTGCGCTTCCATACTTGACATGGCGCCACTCTGCACGGCAATCGCCAGCAAGCCCGGCACTATCCATTGAACCATGCAGAAACATCGCATGAGAATGCTGTAGCAGTACAGGCACAGCAGAAAATATGAGCGCCATTCCGGATCTGTCTGGAACCCTTTCACGGATGCATTGGCGACATACATGAGAGAAATATGCCACCAAATATCGTATTTCGATTCAGGGTAGTCACTATAGACGAGAATGATTTGCTTCAGTTGTTTGATTGATGCAGCAAAAACTGCTTGTGGGGAGGAGGCCGAGGGGGTTGGGGAATCACGCATAGAGCTGTGTTGGTCTTTGTCTGCGATGAAAGGTCGGAAGAGATCGACGATGAGGGCGTGATACCAGACACTGTACCGAGTTTAGCAATTGCGCTTGTTCTTCAAGAAGGGTAGACAGATGTCAAGAAACCTACTAGAACACGAAGACTTGGCTTGGGGCGTCTTTGTGAGAGAGCATCGTCGATGGTAGGCGATCGGCCAGTTCGAGGAGTCTGGCATATTTCGAGAAGGCAAAATCGAGGCTTGGGGGTCGAAGACCGCCTTCAGCAGGTCGTGATAACAGGAAGATATTGGATGCAATCTTCCACAACTTGCAGAATGACTGAAATGTATCTCCGTCTCCAGAAAAAGGTATCTCGGCAATCTTGAGGTGGCTTTCGAAAGCAGACTTGGGGTCGGTGTCACCAGGAACGGGTAGCACGGGCGGATACTTCGTCACAACCGGGATTGTGTATAGAGTTTGAACCCTTAGTTACTCAGCATTGTAGTATGGCATCAAGTGTATGTAAGCAGACTTACATTGACATGTTGAAGCACCCCCAAGTTGTGTGCGAAATGGCCGATCGATCTTCCCTCCTCATCGGAAGCAAATCAGCACTTGTCAAAGTGTCTGCGATTCCATATAGTTTCATCCTCTTCGCCATCTCAAATCCTGCAGATACAGCCTTGACTCCATCTTTGCCTGATCCATGGCAGATATGGCAGATCCAGAGGAGAGTGAAAGATGCTAGGCTGCATAAAGAATTAATCGGATTTTCGATTTCAGCATCACAAAGAGCCTCAGCTTCGAGCTCGAACTCGAAGCTTTTGGCGAGAGCACCCGGATCGACTGAACTGTAGGCTTGCTGTCGTGGAGATTAGTAAGGTCGGGGCCGTGATTAGTAGCGCAAAGTCTAGATCAAAACTCACAGTAGCGTATGCGAGCAATGAGTTGACCAGAAATCGTGAACAAAACTCAGTATTGCACGCCACTAGGGACGACAGGAACAGTTGAGAGTCAAATAGGCCTAGTATTGGGTGACCTGTCTGTAGGTATAGAGATATGGCGCCTGCAGCAAGTTCATTGGTCACAGACACATTGGTCCAAAAGCGAATGTCGATATTTTGGAGCAGGGGATCAACGAATTTGGGTGGCAATGCAGGTCCTACGGGCTTGTGCAACACGCCACTTTCATCCAGCATTCGACGCTTGGCTGGCCTATTTAGGAAAGACGACTCCCCTGCTGGAGAATGCGCGTCCGTGAAAGTGTCACTGTCGTCCGATTTATTTATAGGGGGAAAACTGCTGTCCTCTAACTTCAGCAGCGAGGACGAGGAAGATGAACCAGAAGGAGGCTGTAGCCAGGTCTGTACCTGTCCTGATCTACCGATCGAGGTTTTCCTGTCTGTTGCTGTGCCTACGGTGGGGTATGCTAGAGGGTGGCGTACCAAAAGCTCCAACTCCAGATTCGATTGAACATGAGGAAGCGCTGCTCGCGCAGCGGTCTGCTCCGACAGGCGGCTATCTGGAACAGCACCCTTAATAAAATTTAGTACCGTAGCAGCATCACCATGTCGGAGCTTTAAGAAGATCACTTGTGCTAGATCTGCAGATGCGGTCTGAAGAAGGGTAAGCACCTCCGCTAAAGGCTCCATACGTTGCTTCAAGGCCTCATTTTCTCGCTTGAGCATCCCCACATGCGTTTCCTCTTGATCAATAGTGGTATAAACACAAGATATATCGCGTGTCGAACAAGCAGAACATTGAGGACGACGCCCATCACACTGATTTTTACAAAATGTGTTAGCAGCAATTTTTATATCATCCGAAAGGATTGAAGAACTTCAATTCAGAAGCACCATTTGCACCGCAGAGGACTTACAGCCCACTTCTTCACTCGGCAGTGGTTACAAGCGACCCTCGTATGTGGCCGTTTCCTCTTCAATGCACGGTTCCGACTCGTAGCGGTCAGAAACTGAGGTACTGGTGAAGCTGAGGATGATGATGATGGCTGTAGGGCAGGTAATTGACTCGGGTGAGGACCCTGATCGTCAGGGCCACGACCAAGCTTTGCGCGGCTCGACATGATGACCCCGGCAAACTGTCGTTTGTTTCGATACTTGTTGGGCGACCCGAAGGTAAATCTCGATCACAGCAGATGGGAATTGGCTTCGTACGAGAAATGGGGTGATATGGAGCTCTGCGTTCTGGATGTGGGGTCGAAGTGGCACAACCGTGGCGTGGTGGGCATTGGCAACTCCTTTAAGCGAGGCCAATCATAACCTTGCCCAGCCATGTATAATGACGGAAACGGCTCCAGGGCATTTCATTCGCCAAATGACGTCTCCGGCTCACCCGCAATGCAGCGAGAGCTGTCTGGAATTTTCTCCTGGTCCTCCTCGCGCCCGAGCTTCACATGTGTGATGGTAACGTGGGAGTGACAGTCTTTCTCAACCTTATGGTGCGGGGTATTGCCAAATCTTCCTAATAAACCAGGCTGCTCTACACAAGATCTCTAGCCAATAGATCTCACTGGAATTCATTCCGAGAAGATCAAGCCACCAGACGACAGGCCAACAGATTCTCATGATCCGAAAATCTACGATCTCCGGCATTGGCACATAAAAAATGCTGGAGTTGCTAGAGTCTAGACCAGTACGGTAGTCCCCGACAACAGACAGCTATGCAAATGCAATTTTCTGCGATTTCGATCGCCGATGAGGTTCAATTGTTTTCCATTATAAATTTCGGGTCCCCGCATTCCACGACCTCTTGGTTCACAAGCTAACGACCTTACTCATCAACGAAGCTCTGAGTTATCAATCACACTCAGCAAGAACTCAATCAATACTCACCATCAACTAAGAAGTTCTTCTCTTCGTTTGTTCCATCTCAAGCGAACAACCTCTCATCACAACAATGGCAGACTCATTCGCATTCGGTAATAACAACATCTATACATCCTCTTCCCCCGATCCCTGCTTCACTACGTCTCCATTCTCAAATGAATTCTACCCCGCGTTCAACCAGAATGGCTCGTACCAGTCAGACTTGCAGCCACTCTCGCCAACATGGGACTCCTTTATAGCAACCCCGCAGTTTCCTACACCAGACCAGGAGTTCCCCTCAACCACATCCGATTACTTCACTAAAGATGCTCTACTCTTCACTGAATCGCCAATTGAGGAGTCTCCTCAAACGCCAAAATTCTCTGGAGACTACGTCTCCCTTTTCCCACTACAAAATGAAGACCCCTGCAAATCATCTGCGTCTTCTGTGATAGATCACATGTCAATATCACATGCAACACCACCAACCTCCACCACCAACTCAAAGCGACGCACCAAGTCGGAATCCAGTCACTCAGAAAAGTCCTCACAGTCTCCTTCATCGGAGTCCGAAAAGCGTCGGTACTCCTCCCGTCGCAGCAGCAAAGGCAGCACTCGCTCTACTGGCGCTCATCGCCTCAACCACAACACAATCGAGAAGCGGTACCGCACCAACCTCAACGAGCAAATCAGCAACCTGTGGCACGTCGTCGCCACAGAAGAAGAACCAGACTCACAGCAGCCGAGCAAGTCAGCTGTCTTAGCGGCTGCGAGGAAGTATATCCTCGAATTGCAGATGCAGAATAAGCGGGCGGAGACGGACTTGGAGGAGGCGAGGAAGAAGTGCAAGACTTATGAGCAGCTTCTCACCGATCATTTGAGGAATACGGGCGTAAAGGTCGCGAGAATTGGAAGGCCCTGAGTTGGATCGTGATGGCTGGGCAGCCCGAGCGCAATTTTGCGTGGTATGTTGACTTTTGCTCGCTTGTGGTGTTACATACGCTAACGGTCTTCGTGTTACAGACATCTACGTGTACTACATCACGTTACAGAACATTTGTGGCTGTAGGAAGCAGGCACACTCATCTCAATATCAGAAGACCTCAACCCACAGCAGCTTCGAAGTGCCGAAGAGACAGTGGGCTGATGAGTGTTATTAGAAGGGGACACAGGTGAGAAGGAGGAAGAAGGCCCTGGATATTCAAAAACTCGCAGCTGATTTCAAGGAAGAGAAAAGTCAAGATTTGGAGTAAGAGCAGCTCGATCATTTTTTCGATAATTAGACGGGAAAAATCGTGTACGTTTGGGAACACTACTAAACCATATTTGTAATGTAATTATCAAGTCGATACCTCACATCCCAAATGTAATGTTTGAAGTCTTCTCAGAGACTCGACTGGTGCTTAATTAACTTCAGTTTCTGTGACACGAATCTGATTCTGACATGGCGGGCATTGACAAAGCGGCCTACCAGTAAATCTTACCATGAAGATGCTCGTCAGACACAAGATCACGTCTTTCAAAACGGCTCGAGCTTACACTAACACTCAGCCTTATGACTACCGACGTAGACTCATGCCATGAATCTCGCAAACCGACAATGTCCGCTCGGCTTCATACCAGTATCATGGAGTTGTCGTAGCCAACGAGCCACTCAACAACACATTCACGATATTCTGCACAAAATCACACCAGACAGCAGAATGTCAGCAACGCCCACGGCTGGTGGAACATGAGATTGGCATATACGATGTGTCATAAATCTGAATCTGAGCAAGCTGAGAAAGCTTGCGCATGGTCCAGCGATGTAAGATCATCTCTCACGGGAAATGCGGAAAGGAAGGATGAAAGGAGAGGGAATTCTTGCCTTGGTGAGGAATATGTGCTGATACATTCGAAATGGCTGATATAGGGCGTTATAGTGTGACAGATGGTCAGACGAGGTGAGATTTAATTACAGGGGGATGAGAATAATACCGAAGTAAATGAGAGTTCCAAGATGTCTGGGGAGGGTAGTGAACAAGAGCCTGTGCCACAGCCTGCAAGAATATTGGCAGTGGGGATTGGTATTTTCAGGTAAGTGCGGGGTAGGCGGGGTAGCTTTCAAAGCCTAAGTTTCAGGGGCCTTCAGCACCGCAGATCACTAAAATGTACCTAGCCAACGGCTTTCACAAACATCATCAGCAATCAACTTCTCAGGAATGAAATCAACTACATCGCTTTATCCTTCCCAAACACAGCCAGCAGTGCCCCTCTAAATTTCTTCCCCGACCACGCCGCATCCTCATCATATCCCAGCTGAATCACAAACGTGCCCACGAATACCAGGAATACCAAAGGCACAGAAACGGCAATGTACACCCAGAATAAATGCGAGCCAGGTCTGAATGCGTCGCTCATACTGAATAGTGCACATGTATACGCCAGTGGGATGAAAATCAATCCTACCACTGTAAGAGTCTTCGTACTTTTCGCTTCTTTGACAGACCTCCGTGCCTCAGAGAGAGCTTGTCTGCTGCCTACGATATTAGACAAACCCATAGTAGCAGTGGTCATTTGGTCGACTTTTCCTTTCATATTCTGGAGGCGTTGGTAGATGTAGCGGAGATCCTGATCGCTGGATGTCCAATCAACTTTGCTGGTGAGGGTGTCTTGAGAAGTGATAGGAATGCCGAGGTCTCGTAGGATGTCCTCTACGTCTTCGTTGAATTCTGCGAGTCGACGAGCGGAGAGCTGGAGACTACTCCATTGTTCTTGGACAGCGGGGCCGTCGTAGTCGTCGTAGTCGCTTTGGCGGGAGAGTTGCCATTCGACTTTGGCGAGACGGTTGATGATTACTTCGAAGTAGTCGATTAGTTTGAGGTAGTGCGAACAGACAATCTTAAGAGGGAACATGGTTGCGAGACTAGGAGTGGCGGGTGTTTGAGATCGCTGAGATTTGGCTAGGGCTTGGTGGTGGTTCTCGTAGTAGAAGCATAGGTCGTCAAGGAACGATCTCCTGTGTGGAGGCTCGAGAAAGTGAGAGTGGTTCGGATCACCATCTTCGCGTTTGATGAAGTCGGGATAGCCGCCTTGAAACGGTTCACTCCGAAAGATATCTAAAGTCATCGGACGACTCATGACATGCACTTTACTGACAGGCGGGTCACAGAGAATTACAACTGAGCTTCAATGTCAGAAACATGCACAACATAGTCGCAAGGGAAACTCACCATCCCAATTATCATTCTCACCCACTCGCGACCAGTAGGAGAACTTCCGAGCCACAGCGGCAGTGGTATCAAGTCTCCCCCCGAATCCAATTGCCGCAACATGACGACCCGTAAGTGCACAAACCGTCCGCCAATCCCTCAACTGATGCCCAAATTCTCGAACCTCGCGATATTTGACGCGAACGTATCTGTTACAATCAACTAGAGAAGGTAGGACTATTGTATCCTGGATCACGGATCCACCCATTTTAAGGTTCCATAGATCGTTGCGCTCTTGCCTGACGAAGAATCTGGGGTCCATGAAGAAATATGAGCCATACGCTTCGACGAAGTGCGGATCTAAGCCTTCAAGTATATATATCCTCTGTCTCGAAGAGTCAAGGGTCTTCGAGTGATCGATATCGCCTCGCTTTTTGAAGTGATCTTTGATTTCTACGTGGTTGTTGAATGTCTGGCGTGACCATCTTTCATCTGGTCTCCTTTCGAGCACGACAGACCGCGATTGACCGACTCGCGAGCCGATATGATAATTCAAAGTATCTGAGGTCCCGGTCCCTGGATACAAAGACTCCATTTTGGTGACATAGTCGAGATATGGTCCTTCTGCGCGTAGCCATTTTTCGTGCACTGGAGGATGGGCTGTTGCCTGATGGTGATGCTGGAACATTGAAAGAATTGCAGAACGCTAGGGAATGTCTCTTTATAAGCACGTTGGTCAAATTGCTTTATGATTAAGGCCCATGTAACTGGAAGCACGATTGGAAGGACAGTATTTGTGAAAGATGATAGCAGGCCATGGAAAGCTGAAGTGAGGTGCGTGATCCCACAATCCACGTGACCTGCAGGGTCATCATGAGGCTGGAGGATCCTGCGGCTCACAGCTCGTAGCTGATGTCGCACAGCCAGGACAGCCAGATATATGATATGGGGTTATCGTGATACTTATGGTTCATAGTTCCTCGTTCAATTACCCCTTAACTCGAGAATTGACAGAGATGGCGATTCCAGAATACTTGAAGGTCTGAAGCATCGTAAGCGGGGACGTTCATCCTCACCTTGTTATAACATCAAAGACCACTTCTTCTGTGTGACAACTTCCAGGCATCTTGATAATAGAGGTGGTAATGTCTTTGGACTATTATACAATGCCGTTTAGCATCCATGCGTTACAGCGCATCGAATCTCGTCATGTCCGTCTCGAAAATTGGCATCATACCAGAGTTGCCAGCCAGATAATTATCAAACAACATCGACATATTGTCCGGATTATCCAACTGCAGCGACGTCCAATCTTCTGGCATCATCGTAGACCAATCGGGATCCATAGTGCCTGGCATCATCACATCTGTCTGCATCCCGTTTCCCATAAACGAGGCAGTCTGGGGCCGCTGCTGGTATGCTTGAGGTACCGGTGGAGGACCACTGCTCAGTGTTTGCTCGACGCAGGATTTTCCGCCTTGGAGAAGAATCTTGCAAATACTGAGCAGTTTCTTGGCACCAGGTGCGAGGACAGAGGCGCGCTCTAGGGACTCCACGACTTTCTCGAGCAGATGCATGTCGGCCGCATTTGTGTCGAGAATTGCTGTGCCGAGGACGACGATGAATGGTGTAAAGGGACAGATTGAGAGATTCCTACTCGTTGTCAGCAATCTATACTTAGGATAAGGAATAATCCAATTGTACCAATCTATATACGCCCTGATCTGATGATGAGATCTGCTGAAAAGTCTCGCGCATAAAGTTTCGTGTACTTCCAGCGTTTCTCTGGCAACTTCGATGCACTCGTTCGAGAATCGCAATGGATGAGCAGGTTTCTGAGACGGGATTGCGCGGTAGACTAGCGTTAGGTTCGCCAGCAGCGTGATTTCGGTATCCAAGAAAGCTTCTTTTTCCAGCTCGCTCATCTTCCCAAGAATTACCTACGACACGAGACAAGTTAGCAAAGAACATTCCCTGGAAAGTTTAACATACCTTCAATTTATCCCTTGTATGATTGAACTCTGCTGCAATGTGTCTCGCGTTCATAGCCTTTACTTCAGGTCCATCTTGCTGTTTGATACTTCAGTACTGGCATGTTGACAATCATCTTGAGACTCTCGGATCAGTCTTAAGACATGATCCTAGGTTCGTATTCTTGCACATTCAGAATTCAAGGGCGAAAAGCACTTACCTGAGCTTTCGCAGAATACAGCTTCTCATATATGTTTCCTTGCAATTTTGCAATGTCGAACCAGAGGAAGATCACATCACGGCCACCATCCTCGGGTAATTGAGGATATCCCACCGAGATATCATAGCTGGTTCGACCGTCAGCATACTCGATATTGCTATCGCGGCAGGAGGGTAAGACGTACTCGGAATAATTTGGCGAACGACCAAAGTTTAGAGACAGGGCTCTATCGAAGCAGTATGTAAACCAAAAGCAGATCTTCTTCCTATTGAGCTCTTCTACCCCCTCCGTGCCATCCTTTAGCCGGTTGAGACCACTATCCATACACAGTCGTGCCGCGAATGATATGAGATACCATGCCTTGTTATGGTCTGATTCCGCTATCGCAGTTTGGACCTATGAAAAATGCTGGGGTCAGCGCTGATGCTCTCTGTTCCAATTTGAGGGTTTGTCTTACACCAAACAGGAGACATTCAATGTTGGCAATTCGCGGTTCCAAAAATATGCTGAGCTTTGCAATGGTGACAGAGACGTTGTTCGAGCACATTTCGATGATCTCTGCAGCGGTCTCGGGGTCAATTCCATGCGCCTGAAGCTGCTCAGCAGTCGCTAGACCGATGATGCCTATAAGTCCCCCGTTCGTTATGATGAAGTCCGAGGCAGAGTAGCCGTTGATTGGAAAGTAGTATCTCTGGCAGGTCTCGCGGAAAGATGTTCCATCTCCAAAGGGTGAGCATAATAGGAAGCCGCGTGGTAAGACTGGATTGATATTAGGGAACAGGTGAGAGCAATCACGAAGCGATTTACGCACCATCTATCAGTCTCAGCGCTGCAAGAACGGCTTGAACTGGGGGCATGGGTAAATCCGACGTAAACTCAGTTTCGCTGTTTTGAATGCCTCCACTGTGCAGTGCCCGGAGTGACTGCAGGCTGGAAGTAACATCTTGCCCTTGCCGTGCGGCTGGTGAGTTATGAAGTGCAATATCCAAGATCTGTCCGGTCTGATGTGAATGGACTTCAAAGGAAGACTCGCCCAAGTACGGTGGTTCATCGGACGGCAATGCAGGTTTCCCAGAGACAGAGCTCGGGGTAGCCGCATTAGGTACATTCGGTTTTCTCGGTCCAAAATCTCTATTGGATATAGGAGAAGAAATTTCCGATCTATGTCTGGAAGCAAGTTCTGATTTCTGTTTGGTCAAGATGTCTACGGAATTTTGCAATTGAGAAAGTTGTTCGTTGATCTTGGAGAGTTGATCATCTCTAGACGTCACCCATTAGCTTCTATCATGATCCATTTATCTATTGTTTTTTTTTGAAGGGAGGAAAGACTTACAATCGTGCAGAAGCAACGGCTCTTTGCCGTTTCTGTTGTGAACTTCTTGGTGCTGTCCAACATGGTATATTTGACGACTTGCAAGCTGAACAGGGATCTAGCTTATCACATCGTACCTATTGAGTGTTAGTGAAATAGACAAATGAATATTTTCGAATTGTGGCTTGCCTTTCTGGTCTTACAAGCCTCGCATGCTCTCAGTCGTGTGGTAATGATCGAATGGTCGTGCTCGGGGCCATCAGGCCCGCTGTTATTCTCATCCTCTCCACTCATTCCGGAAAGCTCTTGGGGAAAAAAATCCCGGTGTTGCACAATGCCCGTGTAATTTTGAACGTCTAGTCTTGTGTTCCTTTTGCCTGGGAAGAATGTACTGGGGTTGGGTATGTGGTGCATCTTAAACGGGATGTGGTTCTACCCTCGGGATCCGCGGGCCCGAGCTGTCCGTTCTACCTAGCGCCGAGCTTTTGCCTAGCGGCGGAATATCCTTGGCGATTATGTCAACACTTCTTTGTTTTAGCCATGGGACTCACGCATCTTTCACCCTTTCTCGTTGCTGTTGTGGATACTCCAACTATTCGAACCGATGGGACAGTGTCAGACCAAAAGCTTGTCTCATTTTCAATAAGATTGCCCAGACGTATTGCGTCTCCGCGAAGTCACCCGCCGGCCACCGGGCTTTCAAGACGTCCATTTCAGCCACTTGGCATTCGACTTTC
Organism: Cadophora malorum; assembly: GCA_017365405.1. Classification (NCBI taxonomy): domain Eukaryota; kingdom Fungi; phylum Ascomycota; class Leotiomycetes; order Helotiales; family Ploettnerulaceae; genus Cadophora; species Cadophora malorum. The sequence goes on along the minus strand of JAFJYH010000198.1, from coordinate 61,582 downwards.
TCGTTGTCAACTCGTTGTTTTCTTAGACTCATTGTCAAAGGGTGTCAGCCGGAAATATATCACTCCGCAACATGCCCTCATAAGAAACACAAGTTCATTTCTGGCACCGTAGTTTCTCATCTTCTTTGTTTGGTTGATCTCTGACTGTCACAATGGAGGAAAAAGTCCCCGGCACCCCACCATCTCGAGAAGAGTCTCTACCACCAAAGACCGACGGCGACGAGAAATCTACTGTTGCCAACGATGAGGGCGGATCTTTCAAGGACTTTGCTCGTATTTTCCAATACGCCGATCGAACTTCATGGATCTTGAACATCATATCTCTCATTACCTCGATTGGAGCCGGCGTCACGTTACCTTTGATGACACTCGTTTTTGGAGATGCGATAGGAGAGTTCAACAACTTTTCTGTAGCCGACATCGATCCTCAGTCTTTCAATAACACAATCTTGAATTCTGTGTAGGTCATCTCTTTGAATTCTAACTCAGGCACCCTCGCTTATACAGGAATAGGAAATTGTTTGTTTACCTCTTCGTCGGCAAACTCCTCTTGTCCTACATTTCTACAATCACAATTTGCATTTCCGCAATCAGAACGACACGAGACCTTCGTCAAGATTTCCTTAGCCACACTTTGAGGAAAGAAACATGGCATTTCGACCTGCAAGATGCATCCTCCGTCGCGGTCCTTGTCACTACCAACGGTTCTCGAATCAATAAAGGTGTTGCGGACAAGCTCGCATTTCTCATCCAGGTTAGCACTAACTTCCCTCTTCTGTTCCCACTGTCCGCGAAACCGCTCGAGATCAGTATCAGTCGATCACAGCCCCATCTTCGAGGCTTAGCTTGAGCATTTACTAACGAGTCACTAGTACCTGGCAATGTTCTTCGCCGCTTTCATCGTGGCAATTGCAATTCAATGGAAGCTAGCACTCATTACAATGAGTGTTATCCCTGCCATATTTGTCATCACTTTTGGTGTCATTGCTCTCGATGCACCTGTTGAAGCTCGTATCATGAAGATTTACTCGAAAGGCGGATCCATTGCCCAAGAAGCAATATCTACAATCCGAACAGTCCATGCCTTCTGGGCACAGTCGAAATTGATTTCAAAGTACGACAAGTATCTCATAGCTGCGCACACTGAGGGGAAGAAGAAGTCAATATTCTATGGCGTTCTATTTTCCACCGAGTACTTTTGTGTCTATTCTGGAATCGCTCTTGCTTTCTGGAAGGGGTATAAAATGTTCAGAAGCGGAGAGATCGAGTCGGTAGGAACAGTGTTCACAGTTGTCTTTTCTATTCTCATCGCAGCGTCAACGATTTCTGCGATCGCTCCCCAGTTCCAGACCTTCACTAACGCCGCTGCCGCTGCATCTGAACTCTTTGAGTTGATCGATTCCCCATCCATGTTGGATCCACTTTCCGAGGAAGGTGTGAAGCCAGAGAAATGTGAAGGACGTCTGGAAGTCAAAGACTTGAAGTTTTCTTACCCTTCAAGACCAGGAATTCAAGTCTTGAATGGGTTGGATCTTTCTATCCCTGCCGGGAAGACCACTGCTCTTGTAGGGGCAAGTGGATGCGGCAAGAGCACTCTGATAGGTCTGCTGGAGCGATGGTACGAGAGGAAGTCCGGGGAAATACTTTTAGATGGAACAGACATCACCTCCATTAACACGCGCTGGTTGCGTAGTCAGATCGGACTTGTCCAACAGGTATGTCCGGGTGCTGTTCCCCTGCTGTATCCACAATTTTAACCAATGCATGAACAGGAACCTGTGCTATTCCAAGGCACGATATTCCAGAATGTTGCGAACGGTTTTCTGGATCACCAAAAACTCCTACCCCCCGAAGAGCAATTGCGATTGATTCAAGAAGCTTGCGAAACAAGCAATGCTCATGAGTTCATCTCCCAGCTTCCAGAGGTACCTTCGCCTTTGATCGTCACCGAGGTAGATACTAATGCCATTTAGGGGTACGATACCGAGATCGGCGAAGCAGCTGGTCTTCTCTCTGGAGGCCAGAAGCAACGAGTCGCGATTGCCCGAAGCATAATCTCGAATCCGAAAGTCCTACTCCTCGACGAAGCCACCAGTGCACTGGACCCTAGAGCTGAGGGAATTGTGCAAGCTGCGCTGGACAAAGTGTCTGCGGATAGAACTACTCTCGTGATCGCTCACAAGCTGGCGACAATCAAGAATGCGGACAACATCGCCGTCATCTCATATGGCCGTGTGGTAGAACAAGGGACCCATGAAGAGCTTCTCTCCGCAGATGGCCATTATGCTCGACTAGTTTCGGCTCAAGACATCGGCAGCGAGAACGATGATTCAGACAAAGAATCTACCGCCAACGAGAAGCAAGTAGACAATGGCCTAGCACAGCAGACCTCTCTCTACAGGACACAGACACAAGCCAGCGCCGCTGCTATGGAGGACAGCTCTGGTACTATGGGGTACTCACTTTTGAAATGCATCTGGTAAGCTTCTTCTACTGTGATACTGGCAAAGTGGGCCGGGATTCGAGTCCGATATGACACGCTCCCTTGAAGTACGTGCTGACAACTTGAGCAGGATTATGTTTGGAGAACAAAAGGCCCTCTACCCCCACTTTGTTGTAACTATTATCGCCGCCCTTGCTGGAGGAGCCACATTTCCCGGGCAAGCTCTTCTCTTCTCCCGAATACTTAACGTCTTCAACCTTGAACCCGACGAGGCTCAATCCGAAGCCAATTTCTACGCCCTGATGTTCTTCATTGTCGCTCTTGGCAACCTCATTGCCTATTTCATCATCGGAGTTTTGTGCAACATGATTGGACAGGCAGTGACCTATCGATATAGGAAAGAGATGTTCACAGACATGCTAAAGCAAGACATGGAGTTCTTCAATTTGCCAGGGAACACATCTGGGGCTCTAACTTCGAAATTGTCGTCACTACCTACACAGCTTCAGGATCTTTTGAGTGCGAATATCCTTTTGATTTTCATCGTCTTCATCAACGTCATCTCCAGCAGTATTCTCGCCATCGCGTATGGGTGGAAGCTCGGCCTGGTCATGGTTTTCGCTGGCCTTCCTCCTCTCCTCATATCGGGATACATTCGAATTCGTCTCGAAACAGCACTCGAAAAGGAGAACTCGGAACGCTTTGCTGATAGTGCTAGCTTGGCCAGTGAGGCCGTCCTTGCTATCAAGACCGTCTCGTCTCTTACGCTCGAACCCGCCATTCTGGAGAGATACAACGAAAAGTTGAGCAGCATCGTCAAAGTGTCCATCAAGTCGCTCACCTGGACGATTGCCTTCTACGCATTGTCTCAATCGTTGGAATTCCTGGTGATGGCATTGGGATTTTGGTATGGAGCTCAACTACTGCTCAGAGGCGAGTACACAATCACTCAATTCTACGTCATCTTCATCGGTGTCCTGTTCGCCGGGCAAGCAGCTGCACAATTCTTCTCATACACAACAAGCATTACTCAAGCAAGCGGAGCAGCAAATTATATTCTGTGGCTGCGAGCTCGTAAACCAGTCATGCAAGAAACACCTGAAAACAAGGATAAAGGACCCGGTGGCGATGGCGGCGAGATCGCTCTTCATTCCACGAACTTCCAGTATCCAGGCCGAACGACGCGCGTCCTCAAAGACATCAACATGACCATCAAGCACGGCGAGTTCGCAGCTTTCGTTGGCCCGTCTGGCTGCGGCAAGTCTACAATGATCAACCTCTTGGAACGCTTCTACGATCCCACAACCGGCGATATCAGTTTCGCGGGTAATCCTATCCACACATACTCCCCGCGTCTCTACCGCCAGAACATTTCTCTGGTGCAGCAAGAACCTACGCTTTACTCCGGCTCTGTGTTCGAAAACGTGTCTCTTGGTCTAGAAGAAGTCGCCACCGAAGCCCAGATCATCGAAGCATGTCGCCAAGCCAACGCCCTCGAATTCATCGAGTCTCTCCCCGAAGGTTTCCAAACCGCCTGTGGAAACCGTGGTCTCCAGTTTTCCGGTGGTCAGAAGCAGAGAATTGCCATCGCGAGAGCGTTGATCCGTAAGCCGAGATTGTTGTTGCTAGATGAGGCGACGAGTGCGCTCGATACGCAGTCGGAACGAATAGTCCAGGATGCGCTTGACCAGGCGAAGGAGGGCAGGACCACTATCGCTGTTGCACACAGGCTGTCAACGATCAAACATGCTGATGTCATTTTCGTATTTGGCGATGGCAAGATTGTGGAGAGTGGCACGCATTCGGAGTTGCTGGCAATGAAGGGGAGATATTATGATATGTGTTTGGCGCAGAGTTTAGATAAGCAGGTTTGAGTGACTTTTGTTCTTGTACGCATAATCATTAAGCATAGATGTAATAACAGAATAAAATCTTCAGAGCTTAGCTACCTTCCCCATCCTGTTGAGTTCGTCCGGAATTTGCTGGCCGCGTCTGGGGGTGCAGAGTGGACTTTCATGGTATGTTCCAGTGAAGTGCGAGGTAGAAGGCATTATATTTCCAGGCACTTTACTCTGACGCAATGAACTGTTTAAGCGAAGCATTCGAAGGTAAACAGTCACAACAATTCACTATACATCTGAACATAAGGATGAAGGTCAAGTCAAGGTCGCATGATTTCTCTCTCGAAGGAGCTATGATCAGACTCCAACAGGCTGTGAGTAGATGAGCTTTTCTAATTCGACTCCTTAGGTTTCTCCTAAGAGCATTTAAGATGCATTCTGTTACAAGTGTATCTAGATACTCTGTTCGACTTGAGACGCATCATCCCAGCTCAGCGACGTGACTTCCTCATCCACGTCTTAGGATAGTCTTTTTGAAAGACTTCCGAATCGAGAAAAACGCCGGATCACTCGCGCACTCCTCCTCATGCAACTCAATAGCCGGCAAATCCCAGATTAAATCACATTCCGCTGCATTGATCAACTTCGTCTTCTTGATCAGCTTCCATCCAAGGAAGTTAATAGGTGCCAAGATCAACATCGTGTAATACGTGAAGAAGCTTCCTACGTCCCATCCGCCTTTGCGGAATACAGAGTAGCCGTATGTGAAGACGACGAGGATGAGGAAGGATGATGAGATGTAGGCGCTGTAGGGTTGGAACCAGCCGCGGTAGGGGAGGGTTCGGCGGTCGAGTCCTTGCGCTTGGCAGGCTTTGTAGAAGAATATGTAGGTTATGGACATGACAATAAAGTTGATGAGGCCACCGGCAGTGACGAGATTGACGAGCCTAAGCACAGATTAGTCTGCAGTTCGTGATTTGGAATCCGAATGAGAAAGCTTACCAGGTAATGACGACTGCGGAGCTATTTGACACTTGAAGTAGCGAGATGAATGGGAAGACCATGACGATAGCGAAACAGTAGATCGGTACGCCGTTGTTGGTAGTTTTACGCAGCCAGTGATGCGCGTGGCCATCTGTTGCCAAGCCGTGGAGGGTTCGTGTTGCACAGTAGACGTACGTGTTTCCGGCAGAGAAGATACTTGTGATAAGTAGTGCATTCTGTATGGTGAGAGATACTAGTCAGCAAACAACGACAGAACCATTTGAGTTCGACGTTTCAATCTCGGCTGAAATGCATAAACTTGAACTAGAGCAAACTTACGACTAGATGAGGTAGACCATCCACTCCGAGGTTCTGCATCGCAATAACGTAGGGCGATGCAGCACCTGTCCCGGCACCACTACCAGTAGAAAGAATTCTGTTCAAGGTTGGGTCATCGGGAGGCAGTGCGATGCCGACGAAAATAGCACTGCCGATGAAGAAGAGTGCGAAGCGAATGTAAACTGTTTTGAAGGCTTTCTTCAGCACAGGTCTTGGATTTCGTACTTCACCAGCGACCATCGCAATATACTGTAAGTACACAGTCAGTAAGTGCCCTCAAAATTGCATGTACAATAATTCAACCACAAGTTCTACCTCGAGAGTTTGGGAGAACCTACCTCGGGTCCCACAATGGTGAAAGCTCCTTGCCAAAGAGCGGCGAGGAAGCCTTCGAATCTGCCGAGACTACCAGTTGAAAGGTATTCGAGGAAGGGTTCCTACGTACAGTCAGCGTCTTCCTTCCATATCACATCTCGAGTGATGTCGAATGGAAATATACCGGGCTGTTCCAGTTGCGGAATCCGTAGGCATCATTCTGCGGGTTTCCTCCGCACATAGTCACGAACGTGAACGAGAACACAATGGCCACCAAGAAGACCTTTCCTCCAGAGAGCCAAAACTCTGCTTCGCCGTAGACTCGGACAGCCAGAATGTTGAGTAATCTGTAAGATGTTACTAATTAGACCTCAAGGATATGTGCAACAGTGTCACGTACCCATAAGCCACGATGCAAGCACAGCAAACAGCAGCGACAGGGATATCATCTCTCCAAAACGTCAACACAAGGTTCAAAGCGACGATTTCGAATGGGATCAGGATCGCCTCGTAGAAGAAGAAGTTCCAGCCAGCCATGAATCCGAAGGCGTCGTCTACCCAGTGGCCAGCATGACGGATGAAACTTGCGCTGACAGGCATGTATGTAGCCATTTCAGCCATGCAGTTGTTGACGAGGCCTATGATGCAAGAGTAGAGGATCCATGCTACGAGTAAGCTTCCCGGTCCGGCGTTGATGAGCGCACCGCCGATTGAAACGAAAATGGCTGTTCCAATTGATCCTCCAATGGCAATGAGCTCTGTCATGGGAAGACGGATTAGTCTATGCTTGAAATATGGCAGTGGGCGGCCATGGCATTGGGAGATCTAATTCTCGTTTGTGTGGAATGGGGAGACAAGATTTCAGTCGAATCACTCACGAACTTGTCTGTTGTTCAATCTGCGGTGCAAATCCGTGGTAGTGGTTACAATCACACTCTCTTCGTCCACCATAGGGCTGTGAGAAGGGGGGAACCCCGTTCCCGCCTGGGTGACATCTTTCTCTGCACCCATCACAATTGGTTGGTCGGGTCTTGACGGGTTTGTGGTATCTGCTCCGTCCGGGAAGCGGTTGTGGCGTGTTTGCTGCAAGAAATATCACGAGCGATCTGGGGAACAGCGAACTTAAAACAGAGCAGCAGGGCCTGGTACTTATGTTTCTTATCTGGATGCCGAGGGTTGATTAGTTCTTGGTGCAGAAATATTTACAAGGGTAGCTTATCTGGTTGTGGAGGAAGGGTCCAAGGATGCCGAGTCCTTGGAATCGTAGTAGCTTCAGAAGATTTTCTAATTGAGATCTCGAAGTGCCCTCAATTGCTCACGATTTCATTGCAAGTATTTAATTGACTCGAAATTATTCTGACTCGGGGTTTACTGACCCTATTGAAGTTTGATTTGGTGGTTTTACGTGTGAAGTGTCGATGTCAACATGAGCTTCCAGAGCTCTCATCCTCATGCGTTGCCAAGAGCAGCCCAGCATTGATTGATCCTTCCACCGTGGGCAATTGTCGGGTCCCCCGAGCTTCTTCTTCAATTGGTTGAGCTGTTCATCGAAGGTTCAAAATATCTTGGAAGCGTGAAATCATACCCTGGAAAACACCTGCACAGAAGCGGGTAGGGGAACTCATGAAGCCAACCAGGCGAGCTTGCTCCCCACTAAGCGGGCTTGTTTTGCTTGGCCTCTCCGTATATCCGCATGCGGGCCTGATTTCCCCACGAGCTTGATACGGTGGCCTGAATTGGGTTCTGCAAGTTTCTCACTTTCCCTCACTGCAAAGTTGCGGAATGTGTTGATGGTTGAGAACAGAATAATAACGAATCGATTGTCTCTTTTGGGTATGTGTGTTTACTTCTGTGCCGCTCGCTCGCTTGAAAAGGGGCGGGTATTTCTCAGCTCACTTGGACTACGTAGATAACAAGGTAAGCAAACATCGGACGAGCTTGTGATTGCTAACAATCAGATATCCAGTGATGATCGGGTGAATCAACAAGTTGTGTTGACTCATTTAGTCAAACGAGCAATTGAGCACTATTTCTTTCAGCCAAACGACTCCCCTCGATTCAAGTTCAACAGCAAGTGAGAGTTCGTTTTTGTCTGCGTTTTTGTCACGCTCCCTGTCAAGCTGGTACATAGTACCACCTTTTGCACCCTGGCGAATTAATCTGACCGGAAACTCTACCACGACCTCAACACATATTCCAAGTCAGGAACATCCTCAGCTGTCCCCGGCAGCTTTCCTCATGCCTGTCTTGCTTCTTCCCCATCCTCCCGCAGAGTATACACCTCCCCCTTCGCACATCCCTTCGAACTATAACACGGCTCTAGGAGGAACATGACCCCTCCAAGTGTGTAACTGCGAGGGTGAGCTCTCCAACATCCGATGAGCTTCGCATACAGTGGCTCTTCACAAAGTGCGCATTTGTATCGGATGACAGAGCACATTTCAGATGCTGATAGCGTGACTTTGGTGTTTAGCTGGCTGTTTTGATGAGCTTAGCAATATCTTGCATCGTTGCGTGCTTTCAGTTCAAGCTTAGGAGGAAAAGGATTACTCGAGGGGTTACTGTCCGATATATAGCTAGGAAAGTAAGCTTACTCGGCATCTTTGTTGATTGTTCTTGCAACGATATCATCTTTGAGCTTCTGGTGATTCAGAAAAGGTGGTGTAGGTATAAATCCTCGTCTTTACTGGAACTTTTGCGATTGATGCCTCCGGGGCAAAGAATCTGAAAGAAGACACAAGCAAGAAAGTTTGAGAAAATAATGATTCAAGCCAGAGAAGGCCACTTTTGACCACTGCAGAGATATCTCAGCATTTGGACCTGTAGCGGCCGTCGCGAGATGAAGTCTAATGCTCGTGTCGCTCTGATGGTGCAATTGAGTCACTGCATGATCCATAAATGCGAAGTAAAATGAATATTGCAAAGCCAGATTAAACATAAATGACAGTACGACTCCAGCTGAAACCACCAACTCCCTCCAAAGCACAACTCTCATACAAGCGGAAAGAATCACCAGTGAACAAAGTTAGAATCGAAGCCATCCGTCCCCTAGCATAATTTAAACCCAAACTAAGCCAGTAGACCCAATAACTCGTGCCATTAAACCCGATTTCCCAATGACAGAAACGGCCAATCCAGGTTGTTCATTCGTCAATGAGGATTTGGATCAGGAGGGCATTGATTACACTTCGCATAGCCACATTCTTTGAGGCTGTCGTCCCCAGGTCTGTTTGAAATGTCCCTGTTGTCTTCCTTGCACTGTTCCAATGTCAGCCTGGTGTCTGTCTTCAAATTTGTTGCTTATGGAGAGAATAAACTTTGCGGCAGAACCACCAGGTGCGAACTGGAATCGAGAAGTTGACCATTCCCTTGTCTGGGACTTGGTCAGCTGCGGAGGCGCGCATTTTCGTTCTCAAAGCGATGTTTGATGTTTGGTATGTTTGAAGAATATGACACGAATTCTGGAGTTTAAAAGTGAAGAAATCAAGAGACGATCCTGTTCCACATCAGACCCGCTATATAACTTGCACAGTTCCTTCAGACTCTCCTTATATTGCTGAATGCTATTTAGGGACAGAGGATTGATGATCACATGTGGCATAGCTTTGTTGATGTAAAAAGAGTGAAAGCAATGTCGACGATGAAAGAATCTTTTTTGTCATTTCGTAAAACCCAAAAATGCGCATCGATATGCTGGAGGAAAAGAAGGAAGGAAACAAATACAGAATGATTCGTCGGCTCTATATCGGTAGGTAGCACCAAATGTATTCGTAGCACACGTCACGGTAAATGATTCAGCTTATGTGGATATCAAATACAATATGCAAAATCACGAGATAGGTATTCTTGCCAGATACACTCGATTGCCGTACCGCAGCATTGAGAGCTCCTCCTTGCCTCCAAGATTACCATATCCCTTTCCCCAATTGATTCACCATCTTCCTCCTTTGTCCATCCTCTCCTCAACCTCAGCCTCAAACCTCCCCATCCTTCCTCTCCAACGTACAAAACCAACACCTCCTCTCCTCTGGCGAATTCCAAATCTCCACTCTATTCGAGATACACTACTCGCGACCTTTCCGTCAGCACACCTCTCATCCAGCATTCAATCATTCATCATTTGAATTTTGCAAGCCTCTCACATTCCTCAAGTCCGTAACATAGCGGGCAGAATACCAGGTCGTGGGAAAGCATAAGTGAAGAGTTATAGGAATAGAAATAGGATTTTAGTACCAAAGAGAAAAACACATACCCAGAAGCAAAGCCACATACCCTCAGCGCATTTCTCACTCGTCATATGCCGACATAGCTGAATCTCTGTCAAGCCATTACCGTTTAGTTGAGACATGTTTCGGATTTGGGCATTCGGCTGCCTGAAACCTGTGAGAAATCGAAACCCTTGGAGCGGAAATTGATTTGGTCCTCTCTATACGTGGGGGGTGTCCTCTCTATACGTGGGGGGTGGGATCTTTTCGTAGTGCTACTTGTACTTGTATCGATCAACATGCGGTGCTATCTCGCATTGTGTTGAGGTTACCAGTTCTATGCTGTCGAGGTTTTTTTTTCCCTTTCTCTTCGTTTGCTTTAGGTAAATGTAGCAAGTCAAGTAAGTACCTTGAGATTTATTTGAATCCGAAAATGGAGAGGCTGAGTTTTTGGGTGATTGGAGAAGAGAGAGTATGTGTGCAGGTGAGTAATTAATCTAATCCATTCATTAATGAGAACATATTCAATCCATTCACCTACAGCTAGCTGTCCTTCCTCGAGCCATCTTACTTGCTGCCTCCTCGCTACTAGCACTTTCCCGTTAAGTTGCAGGTGTTGAAACAAGCCCGGTCCCGAAGTGAAGTGAAATCAAAGGTCCGAAAAGTATTCTTCGTGGTGCATCGATTTCATTTCTTATCTATCCTATTCAAGCAAGCTATATCACCACTAGAACTGTTATTCAGAATCGTCCTTTTCTTAAATTCCACTTTGACTCCCCTCTAGCGAAGCTATAAGCCAAGCTCAGGACCACAAACCCCGTCTCTAATCCAACGCATTTCTCTCGCGCGCCAAAAGACCGAAGATCCTTCACCCTCCTTCCACTATACCATACCATCTCCAGTCCTCCTCCGCTCCATCCCTCCCAGCAAAAGCAAATCCATATATCAACCAAAATTTCTCTTTCTTCTTTCATCTGATCTCATCTCATAAAGGTATTATATCGGCCGTGAAACTGAAAAAAGGAGGCTAGGAGCGAAGCGAAGGACGAAGAAGAATAATGAAAACGAAAGACAAAATCTACAACTGAACAATGACTTGAAAACTTTTCCGCCATTCGCTTGTTCGTTCGTTCATATGTACCTGCTTTCTCCACATTCGATACCCTAGCATGTTGTCCACCCACTGCTCACTGACCATGATATCCAAGCCAAAAGCTCTGAATCTAAGCACCCTGTGCAAGCTCCTGCAACTTCCCCTTCTCCTCCACGCTCAGCGCCTCATACAGCGCATTGAATTCCGCCAAGTTCTCCCTCCCAGCTCTAATGAAGAACTCCGTAAGGTAAGCCTGCGTCTCATCATCCCTCTGTCTCGTGAAGCTCCCCTGTCCCTCCCCATACGCCATGAGTTCGGCCTTGGTGCTTCCGAGTCCGAGATCCAGGACGTTGGTGTGGACGTCTTCCCATCCGTCATCGTCGGCTTCTTCGTCTGCGAACTCGGCGGCTGCGGCTGCTGCTGCCGCGGCAGAAGATGCGTGTCCAGCTGCGGAGGAGAGTTCTTCGATGAGGACTTTGAGGATTTTGAGGGGCGCGGGGATAATGGTGAATTGGTCAGGGTCTAAAATGGTGATGTTAGTTTTGGTTCTAATGTAAGATGGGAAGGGGATCGTGAGCAGGGAAGCTACTTAGTTTGGCTTGTGACCTGGTCATGATCCGATCGCTTTTGGGGATTATGAGGTCACCTTTAACCATTGTTTGGACGACGCGCTGATCGTTTAACGTAAAGAGTTTCGAAAGGGCGATGACACTGGAGTTTGTTAGAAAGAAGATCAGCAGTTGAGGAAAATGTCATACTTTTGACGAATCTCATCGTAACCGGCGAAGTTGATGGAATTCTCCAGCCACTTGCTTAATACCACTTGTAAGCCATTCTGACCATTGATCTCGATCTGAGCCAAGAACTCAACAACGTCTTGAGCTCCCACCAGCGACAAGCGAGCAAACACGAGAATGAGTGACTGGATGAACGGTGCGGCCTCAGCTGTCGCAAGTCTCGATGCAACAGCCCTCAAGAGTTGTTCGAGATATGGACCAAGGCGTTCTTGACCAGCTTTCTCCACAAGCTCTGCAGCGAGGCCACCAACTTCTGAGGCGGCATTGTCTTCAATCGCAGGGCTGAGAAGCTTATCGATAATGATCAGACAAACCTCGAGACCTGATCGGTTGGCCTCGTCGTGCCAGGCAAATACTTGTTGGTGATCGTGCATAAGCATGTATTTAATTGCCTCAGCGCCGGGTCGCAATACTCCACCTTCTACAGTAGCCATCAGTAGACGATTCAACTTTGGCAGGGCAGCTGCAATGTATCCGGGAGGTAGAGGCTCGGATCCATTTTGCGTAAGGACAGTCAGTAATTCTGTGGCAAGCTAGTAGACGTTAGCAGGAATTATGGCAACGTGCTGTGGAACCTACCTCAACCAGAGGATCATCACCAGTCATATTACCAACATCAAAGGCGCCGGTAAGGGAAGGCAAGACCTTTGCACACAAAGCAGTGTAAGAGTCTCCACTGGAAAGCGAGGTCACGATCTCCTCGAAAGTCTCGCTGACTAACATAGTCAACTGGAAAGTAGCGGCTCCGTGTTTAGCGAGAACAAACAAAAGGTCTAAAGCCCCACTATCGCCAGTAATGGTGATTCTGGGGTCCATGGTGATGGCAGCACGCAAGGTCTCAACGAGAGTGAGTAACAAATCGTCAGCATCCTCAAGGTCGGTCAAGTCCTTCGCGTAGAGATATTCCGAGATGCATGCAACGATGGGCACTTGGCGATCAGCTGGTACGGTACGTGCGTTGATGAAGCCTTGTAGGGATTTGATGCAGGAGACTTTGACGACCTCAGCTTCATCATCGTTGACACCTTTAATGGTGCGATCGAGAAGTCCGAGCGCAACATCTGGAATGCTCTGGACCAGGATGCCTGCTATCAGATATCCACGAGCTCTGAATAGAGGTTCTTCAGTCCGATTGATGGAGTAGTCGATCAACGGTAAGTACGCAGCTGCAACCTCTGGAGCAATTGCCTTCTCAACATCCAGAAAGTCGCTCAGAATTTGTGTGAGGAGAAACAAAGATGCTTCTTTTGTTCTCCAGGTAGCCGACTCAGCGGCAAATAGAACTTGCGTGTATGCCAAAAGTCCTTCAAGAGCGCCCTGGTGTAGCCACTCTCCCAGCTTGATCAATAGATCACCACAGGCTGTACGGGCGGTGTAATTCGCCGTGACAGAAGTCTCCTCGGCCAAGAACAGGTTGACATCGATGTCCCATAGATCTTCCTCCTCTTTAGGGATTTGCGCATACCCCACAGCAAGCTTCATAACATCCATAACCCACGACGTGCCGGAAACTCCTCCTTGTTGTTGTAACTGAGCTTCGAGTTCTTTCTGGACAGGTGGCGCTCTCAAGCAGGATTGCAGGAAATCCAGTTCTTCCAGAACCAAAAAGTCCAGTGTGTATGGCAGACCATCTGCATCCTCTAACCGTCCTTGCTCATCGTTATCCACGTACATATCCTGGTAATTCTCCTGTAGTAATGAAAGCTCTGCCCAAGTCGCGCTGAAGAGAACTGGACTTTGTGGAAGCAACAGCTGTGGGAACACTGCGCGGATCTTCATCAAGGTTTTGACTACCTGGAGCTTGAGAGCGATCAGTCCGCGCCAAGCTTCCGGGTGATCGTCTCGTCCGCTCTCATATCCCTCATCACCGCCAGCCGGTCTCGCGGGTAGGGTCTTCTTCATGATATCCATAAAGAATGGGCTCCAAGCATTCAGCACCTCATCTGCGAAGCCTTTGACTTCCGGTCCGTGCTCATCTTTTACCATATCCATAATATCAAAGGTCCCACGGAATACGGAAACGGCCAAGGCGCGTAGAAGAAGCTTTCGAGAATCGCTGACCGCAACATCGTATACGACTTTGACAATGTCCCTCGCAACTGAGAAGAATTGGTCCTCGCTCAGAGAATCCTCCACCAGATCCGAAAGTACCTTCAGGGCACCATGCAGTTGATCGTCTGTAGCATTCGGAATAAGGTGCAGGATAGCAGGGAGGAGGTTCGGCCACTGGTCAGGGTAATCGACATTGGCGATCTTGCTCACCACGTATCTGCACAACGTTAGCCATGCCACAATTCATAGACCAGACAAAGGCCAGAGAGACGGCAGAGGCTTACGAAGCAGCGCTCTTGATTTTCCTATCCGCATCACCACTTGTAGCCAACTCCAACATCTGCACCCTCAGCGCCTCTTTGACCTGCTCATCAATCTGTACCGCTGGGCCATCGTCGCTCTCTCCGCTCCAATTGCGCTCCACGAACGTCCGTAGCAGAAGTAAAGCACTTTGTCTGATCTGCGGGCTCACGCTGGAGTGACTAGCAATGGCGGCCAAACTGCCTGGGAACGCGGGGTTGGTTTTGGCCTGCTCGAGGTGCTGCTCTGCTTGCTTGCGGGGGGCTTCGGCGGAGAGCTGCGTGTCTGCAAGCAGGGACAAAAGTTGGTCTTCCATGGTTCCGGCCATCCCAAAATACTGATTTGTTTCCTCGTCTTGGTTTATTTGGTAGTCGTGGGTCGAGAGGTAGATTGTAGCGGGTTGGGTGGAGGGGAGTGTTTTGGTACAGAGATGGTCTGCTCCTCGAGAGTGCGGGAGCACGCGAAGAAGGTGGCTCGGGAAACTTTTGAGGGAAGCGCGACTGCTGCTGGTGGACGCGACTCATGTTCCTGACTGCGAAAGCCACCAGCGAAAGTATCAACAACGGCAACTAGACAGACTTGGAGTCCAGGCCCATGTAATGCGAGAATCTGCAGCTTGAACTCGAAGCTATAGAACGGCACTGCACTTACTAAGCTATATGGGCTGTACACCGTGGATCGCCATCTGATCGAAATACCGCGTCAAATCCACCAGTTCTACCCCGCTACCGCTACTGCTACCGCCACCAGAAGCTCAGCTAGCTACAACCAGAGGACATCAACGCTTAGGACCTTGCCCTCGAAATTCTTCGACTTCCTTTGAAGTCGGCAGCATAAGTCGACTATGTCGAATTCCAGTCTCAGCTAGACTTCAAATACCAATATAAGCTCACCAAAAAACATCCCAAAGATGGCCTCCGCCGCCCCTCCCTACATCGAACCCCTCCAGCTCACAACACCCCTCTCCCTCCAACAGACCCTGACGTCCTTTCTCACCGTCGCCATCCACACAATCCTCTACCACCGCGCCCTCTATCCACCAACAACCTTCCTCAGAACCCGCGCCTACAATTTCCCCGTCTACCAATCCCGCCACCCTGCCGTCTGCGAATGGATCAACAGCGCCGTCTCCTCCGTTGGACTCCTCCTGCAGAAAGGCACAGTCAAAAGGATAGTCATACCAGTCTTTGACGAGATGGGCGTGGTGATGGAGAGGTTCTTATTCGATGTGGAGAGGTTTCCTGTCGTGGGGGAGAAGGAGAAGCTGGTGGAATTCGAGGCGAGAGATGCTAATCCAAACAACCCCAATCCAAACACAAACACCAATACAGAAGGGGTAGCCCAATCGCAGCCCCAGCTCAAAGCAGGCGTCAAACGCGCAGATATCGAAGAGCAACTCCGTGGCACGATCCGCCGGCTTGATTATGCATGTAGTCGACTTACACCCCTTCCTGAGAACTGTACGTATAGCATTGCGGTGGAGTTGAGAGACGAGCCTGGTGTTGATCCGCCGATTGGACATCCGCAGCCTTGGATACCGAGTGAGCCTAGTTTACAGACAGGGGAGAAGGGTGAGAGTGAGGAAATTGGAAGGGATTTGGGAGGCGTGAGGACTGTCCCGGTTAGGCTTGTTGAGGCGGGGGAATTTGTGCTGGAGGCGTGGATTGAGGAAGGGAGGGGGAAGTTTGAGGGAACTTGAAGATGGAGTGAAGATACGAAGGAATGATATGAATGAAGAGAGCACAAGAACAGGGCCACTGAAGCAAAAGCGACAATGGCCTGGATGGAAGCAGGGGCTAGAAGAGGACTGATCAGAGCCAAGTGTGCAAATCTGAACGTGGAGAGCATATGGACCTTGTGGAATGGAAGAAGGAATATCTCGATAAAGAGTAATTGGAGGAGAAGCAAGCCGAGGACATGGGTTTTGGCTTCCCGCCGCAGGAGGCACGCCGAAATGTAAGGAAGACTTATAATTCCACCTCCCTCTTCATAAAGCCATCATACTAACTCGTCACAAGAAGAGGCAGAATAGAGCCAAACTCGTTGACTTTTGAGAACTCAAACTCCAGTCAAGTATGTACAGGAAATCCCGCAATTCGATCTACAATCTACCCCATCTCCTCACTACTCACCATCCTTCCATCCCCTCCGGAACCCGTCATTTCCAGGGGGTCGGTACAGCTGTCGTTGAGGCTTTGATCCATAGAGCCAAGCATGGCACGCGCAGACCCGAGTTCATTATCGTCAAGCCAGGGTGGTTGGGTCGTGACGTTGACAAGGAACTGGAGGACAAGGCTGGCCTCAAAGAGAGACAGTCACCGGGTTCGCATTCGAGCCGTGGACGCAGCGGACGCTTTCTATCGGGCACTTGGATTTCGCAGAATCGGCGGGTCAGGTTGTTTAGGTCTGGCTGTCGACGCTCACCACAAAACCCACAGCCTGACAGCAGCTGACGATTTCGATCCACTCCAGCCGGATCTAATGACAGATAGCGATTTTATCGAGGAGGAAAATGACTTCTACGGAACAGAGGCGAAAGCCAAGGCACTGAAGAAATTGGAGGAACGACTTCCACTCCACCATGCGGCTGTGTCCTACATAGATGACGAGTGTGTAGAATTTTTTGAGACATTCAAAACTGCGAACCACGTCGATACCTGGGTGAAAGCTGACCGTTTCGGAAACAATGTATTACATCAAGATGCACTCGAACTGAAGCCAGAAAGTGTTCGGTGGTTGGTGGACAATGTCGACGGGAGCAAAGTACTCAGTTCTACTAGGGACAGGAAAGGCTATACCCCACTCGAGGCACTCATCAATCGCCTGGAGAAACAGCGGAATACCGGACAACATGGCATGATGACAGCAGTCATGTGGGACTTCTTCCAGGGCTTCAATGAAGATGCAGTCAATTGCATCGCCGTTCTCCGCGATATCAAAGTCCCAAGCGAAATTGAGAACCTTCGAATCAAATTTGGCTGCAGCTGTGGGAACTGCACAGATGGCTTTCTCTCCCCTCGAATGGGACATGCGCTTTTAGGTCAAGCCGAGCAGAATCACGATTTTCTAATGATGGATGTTGATGACGCAGATCAATGGTACGAGCTCCTTGAACATCTGAATGAGCATGCGGGCCCCAATATTCGGCAGGAGTTTTACATCAACAAGGATCTGCGACTGGAGTTCAGTCATATCTTTGATTTCGTTGCTACAATATTGCGTGCCCAGAAGGTACCAAATTCGATCAATATCACGGACGCTCGAAAGAGCTCCTCTGAATCGCCTCCCGTCGCATCTAACTTACACGAATCTGCTGTTGAAAGCGTCATACGAATCGTCTTTGACTCTGCGCGTGACCGGGATCAATGGCTTGGGGATGGCATGCATATGTACGAATGTGGTGAAGATGTGGAGCTCTTGCCTGAGTGTCGAAATGACCACGAGTTTGCATTTGTTGCAGCGATGTGCGGCATACCGAGGCTGGGTCATCCTGATCGTATGAAGTGGCACGAAATGGAATCTGCCATGTCTGGTGGTGCTATGGGCGATATGGTACAGACCCCAGGGCCCACGAGTGAGCTGAATGGCGATGTTCGGTGATGACAGAAAGAGGAAGAGGGAAATGTTTTCATATTTATGATCAGTGGTCTTAAGAGACTCGCAGATAAGATCTCATAGGTGCTTTGCTAAGATGGGATCTAATCAGTGGTTTGTGCGGGAATTTCTGGGATGATGTCACGCACCGTTGTGAACAAAAAACAGTCCTTCTCTTATTTTCCCATCAGCTCAGATACGGGTCTTTCCACAATCACTACTCCCGAGAACCAATATATTCATCTATCTGTCACTCTCACGCTAGTTAGCAACACATCCTGACAGCTGTTCTGCGCGTAATTCTGGATACCATTGGTCGTCTCCCTTCGATTTCCACCAGCATAAGCTATGAAAATGTATTCAATTCCCCTCGGCCATTAACTAGTACTGTCATGACGCCCAACGGGCTAGTTCCCAATTCCCCACCACTTCTCCCAGAACGCCTGTATCTCACGAGAGAGGGATTTGCCTCGTTGAACTCCATCGTTTTTGTCCTTTCCAAACTCCAGCTTTCATTTTCACATAGCTCCGAACAAAATTTGCCCTTACTGTACAAATTTAGGGACTCAGGTTCCCATGTGGATTGGTGATGTAGCCTGTGGCGCATCACCACCTAACATCTCCAACAACCGAAGCAGCTGCACCGACTGATTGAGCTGCTACGTCGATTTGATCTAGTTCTCTCGTCAGTTATATTCTTCCTCTAGCTCCACATTGCAGCCCAGTACTTCTACTATTTCCAGAAAACGCAAAGCCACGCAGACAGAGCCAGAGCATTCAGGTTACATAGAGAACGAAGAAAACAAACCTCTCATTCCACCCAACGCCTCATAAGCAACCGAGTAATTCTTCAGCGCTGCCAGAATCATCTGCAAGCCCTCACTCAGCTGTCCAAGTAGTTTCTGCGCCTGGTTTTCTTTGCCTGCATCTCCCGCGTTCCCAGCATTGCCATTGTTGTTGGGGGTGTTGTTTAAAGGGCCAGCAAATCCCATTGCTTTGGTCTTATACGAGAGCATGATGAGGGCGTAGCTACTCTGCATAGCACAGCATGCGAAAACGGGGATCATTCTCGGTGCGTGTGCTGAACCTGCTGGTCCTGGATTCGAATTCGATGTCGAGGTTGATGTTGATGTTGGCGGGCTGAGTGAATGTCGAGTGTAGTTGTTTGGAGTTTGGATAGTGGGGAAGTAGGAGTATGGATCCTGAACTTGATTTTGCATTCCTTGATTCTGCCCTTGACCTTGAGATTGCATTTGGCTTTGCAGGTCGACACGACGAATTGGCTGGGGATAGGGTAGTGATGCGAATGAGCGTGCGATTGAGAATGCGGATTTCAGGCATATTTTTGCCGAGTAGTGCGATGTGTAGGGGAGGACGTTGCAGTTCAGTCCGATTCCTAGGCTGGGGTTGAGGCCGAGACCCATTCCGTTGGGGATTCCGAGGTTGGAATTTATGCTCATGTTCATGTTTAGGTTCGGGGGCGAAGTAGTGGAAGAAAAAGAATGAGGAGTCGATGAATTCATGTCGGAGTAAGAGGGGAGATTGTGGAATGTGCTGCTGCAAGCGCAATTTGGAGCTGTTGGTGTGGAGGAGGGATTGGTAGTGTTGTTTGAATTTGGGGTTGCCGCGGCTAGGTCGCAGTGTTTCTTGGAGAAGACGGGGACGTCAGAGAAGGCACAGTACCGATGGAGTTTAATGCGTGCGCTGAGGTGATGTTAGCTGAATGCATTCGAGGCTTGGTACGCGATGTTTGGTTGCTGAAACATGGACTTCGCGAGGCGAAGAAGCGAGAGGGCATACAGGATATAGAAGGGAGTCTTACCTATTCAACTTGATCCTCGCAATACCTCTGAGCGCCTGTCCAACTACCATTTCGGCAGAATCCAACGTTAGAGGAGGTGTTGAGGACAACGCCCACGAGTCAGCCGCCACAATCAGCGGTTCAATGATGGCTTCCAGCTCCAACATTCGGTCCCAAATGGCAGTCGTGTTTGAACCCTGCTTAAGCGTAGCATCCAAATCTATCACAAATTGCGTTGCCGAAGTAATCGCCTGTTGCGACTGCAAGAAAACCGGCCAAGCTCCTGGATCTCCAGCATACGTCGGTCCGGAAGTGGTGAACCGGGGGTCATACAGTAGAATAGGTGGAGTCGAGTTACTCAAAATCGAGCCCTGACACACAGTGATATAAGCCATCCACCAAACCCTCCTATTCGCCTCGGAATAATAGCCTTCTTCATCACCCTTGATGTGCAATCCCAAGTTGATCGCAGCATTGACCGCTTGCCCTGCTCGATTCCGCATTTTGGCAATGTTCCCGCGCTGAGCATATTCATACGTACTCAGCATGATCAAGGCAATGATACTCTCATTTTCCAATGGATTCCGGGGATGAAATGGTTTTCGATGCAGAGGTAAGGGGTCACTGCTCAGTGCTTCTCCAGGCTGAATTACAGAGTCAATCAGCTCTGATTCGATTTCTATGCTTTCGAATGCGGATTGTGCAAAGGCTTGAGCTTGTTCTCGGCGGAGATGAAGAGATTCTGTTCCAGATGGATTTTTGTCGTCTGGGTGTGGGATCAGAGCGAGAGTAGCGGATATGGCGAGACTTATTGGGGAGGACGGCTCAAAATCTGGCACTGATTTGCTACTGAAAATTGCATCTGGAGCTCGTCGAATTCCTAAGTCCGGGTTATCCGTCACCTGACCAGCTTCTGGCGGAGGTAGAATTGGAAAGTATGGATGTATGTAAGTGTAGTAGGCGCTCAATCTGGTCGCAAATGAGCATAGGTTTCAATGTCATGGGCCATTTTCACGACTTACATGTCCTCATCACACGAATACACCCGAATTGGCACCTCTTTTCCAGATTCCGAAAGCGTACCAGCATGTTCTGAGGTTTCATACCCGCTATCCATGCCCTCCGGCTGGGCCCCATTACCAGCAGCGAAGATAGAATCGAAGATATAATCTGTATCATCTAGCGAGAAGTCCAGCTGTTTTAAGCCGCCGCCTGGGGATACCAGAGACAATGGAGCAGCGAACGTTCCTTGATACCCCGGGATGTTAAATTCCGACTTTTCTACGGTAGAATTACGTGTGGATGGAGGGTTGGAATTATGAGTGAAGATACCTTCTTCTAACTCCGGCATCACGGAGAGTGCACACGCATTCAGCTCGTTGTTGTTGATCTTGGGGGAGCGCTCGCCGCTTTCTTGCTCGCCTAGCGAGACTCGTCGCCTTCGGATGCGAGAGCCCCCTCGTTTGCTCTGCGTGTACACGCATGATTTCCCTCTATTGATGCACTAGATTTTTGTTAGTTGAATATCCGTATTTGACGAACTTGGACGGATTTTGGGATATTTGAAGACCTCCAAATGTCCTCAAGAAAATTCCTTACATTTGAGCACTCGGGTTTCCCATCGCATCGAGTTCGCGATGCTCGGCTGCAAGCCTTGTCAGCGCTCAGATCCTGACCCATCATCCCGCCCCTCTCCCTCGTGATTGTACTCACCACTCCAAACATGCGAGCTTTACTGGTGGAACAGCAAACTTCTTCCTAACGGGCTTCGCTGGCTTCGTAGCTGAGCTGACTTTGGTACTGTCGGACCAGATGTCAGTCGAAAAGTCAAAATTCATCATCGTACGATTATCCGGTGCTCCCAGAAACAGAACAAATGTGCGGAAAGCAATTCAGAATATCAGATAAGAGCTTGGGAAATTGAAAATCATTTTCCTGGGCACCTGGGCCCATTGTAGGGTATATGTACTGAAAAGTGTTCAGTGCTTTCAAACTCACATCTTGCTGCCTTTGGCCATTTCTATCCGATCCGAGCTCTGTGGCGTGTTCTGATATGTGAGGACGAGGGAGAGGTGCTGCAGCGTGCCCTGTCGGTGGAGGGAACGAGGACTTGGGGGGTGATAAGAGAACGGCGGATGCCAAGGGGCGCAGGGATGAGGGAAGCCAAACGTTGGGTTTGACTGGGGCAAATGTCATCTAATTGGCTGAGGACACGGGATTTGAATTCAAATCCCGTCAGGACCACGAAGAACAACATCCTTTCTCCTCTCGACAGGACGGTTTTGCTCCCGAAACAGCTGCCATCGTTCGATCCTGACTGATCCGAAGCTTTGCCCTTGAAAAGTTCACGCCCTTGCAGCAATTTCCATGCTCGAGTCTGAGCTGATAAATTCATTGTGGCATCAGCCTGCAAAGATATGACTGTTCGCGCAGGATGACTGTGCAGCTGCTTCCGGACCATACAGACGGGCCAGCCCAGAATATCTATATAACTTATCAGCATTTTAATCATAGGAGAGTTTGATTGGTGGCCAATTGAATGATGTCATGTTCACATCCATTCCAAGGGGATGTGTTTCGGAAGATATAGTGATGAGTTATCGAGAAATCTTGACCCTGCCGTCCAGGGCCAAGGAATACTGTCCAGTTCAAGCTTCAACAGGCATCGCTTAATTGGTGCCATACAAATGTGCCTTTCGAAAGTCAGCATCTTGTGCTCCATTATTAGCACTTGAAAATTTCATTGCTCAAGCCTTGCGAGCTTCAATGGCTCCGCCCGTCATCGCATAAACCGTCCGTATTCGCAACATGACGGGAAAGCTTGGGGCTTTCGACCGCAGCACTCACCTTATCAACGTTCCAGTCCGTTCCGGATTCAAGACTCTAGCAGACCCGTTTTGCGATATCTCTGAATCTTCATGATCTGGATGCAATGTCAGACTGACATCCAACACCCACTTGATAAGCGGCTCTAACAATTCCTCGGACGTAAGCGCATTCTCGAGATATTTTTCCTTACTGATGCCAAAGTCTTCCAGCTTGTCCACAGCATCGACACTCAGAATACTGTAATTATCCATGATTCCATGCGGCGATAAAATTCATATAGTGTTGACGGAAGTGCTTCGAAGTGTTGCGCATCGCAGAATTTCCTCCGACGCTCCCTGTTCGCCAGCATCGTAAACATCAGGAGACGAGAAGGGGAAATCTAAGGATACTGTCCTCGTTTTTCTCTGACGGAGAATTGATGCTGGTGGTTTCAAGGTTCGAACCGTTATTGACTTGCCTATATGACATGCGAGCGAGAAATACTGAAGTGGTGTATCAGATGGAGCTTCCCCAAGCGGAATTGAAGAAACATCAGGAACCAGGAGCTTCATCGAAAAGCAGGCACTCAGTACTTTTCAATAAGAACCTCTTTGTAGTCTGATATAAGCCTAGATCCCGTCACATATCACCTTTTCTCGAGAAATCCCGGCCCAGCCCATTTCTTGCGACCTTGCCCGAATCATCATCGGTGAAGTCCTCTATCTTCCCCTTCAGTCTCGCATCACTTACCTTCACTTAAACTTCGTTTCTCCGCATCGTCATATTTTGTTTTCATTAACCCTTTTAATCGAGTTCCTTCCTGGATTTCTTTCATCATCACCAAGCAGCAAGTAAACAAAGCAGCCATCCGAACGACGTTTCTACCCAACGCCTACACATTTCTTGCCTCCAGCTATCTGAGATCACAACAAGTGGCTTTCGCCTAGAATCTACTGTCTTACCAACCTAACATCAAAGCCCGAGAAGACGTTGAAATAAACTTCGATACATGCGACCCAGACACCGAGCGATTCTCGTGTAGCGGAGCTTATGCAGTATGCAGGACATAGATCTCCAGGATATTGGGTTGGACGTGGTGGTGGGTGATACGACTGTACGACAAGGCTGGTTCCTGAGTCGAAGCCTGAAATCGGTTAGATAGATTTTGTTCGCTGGGATGTAGGTGGAGAGGAGTTTAGGTAATGTAGGAAGTTCAGATCCCGGATCTAGATCGTGGCGGGGGAAAGTCGGAGCACGCCGGGAATAAGCCGTTTTTGGCACTCGGCATGAGCTGAAGGCAATTCGTGACCATACTGTGACCAAGAGAGCATGAAAATGCTTGGTGATGTTGCTGGTTGAAGGGTGGATCATGGTAGAGGAATGACAGGGGGGCGACGGGGAAAGTCACGTGTCTGGCGGTTATTCTTTACCTCGACAGACACAGAAGGAGTGATCATTAAGTTTGGGAAAGCCTTGAGATGATGAGAGACTCACAAAATTCGATCGTACTCCTCAGTGAGCGGATGTGGATGACTTACAGTGGTCTTCACCCAAATCATCGCTACGTGTGGCAAAGACATGATTCAAAGCAGACAAGGGAGCGTGTCCGTCACTCAGAAAGCTCATCAAGAGTCTATAAATCGGGATAAAGTCTTGGTCGAGAGCACCTATGTCTCTCTTCGCAAAATAACAAAACCTGGAGAACACAGATTCTTCACCTTCAGGATACGAAAGCAAAACACACAAGCACTAAGCGAAACACAGATACACAAATAACATTACCACAATTAACAAAACGCAGCAGCTTTCATCTTGAGATTCCTTCTCTCATCCCACCAACTCAACTTGACGGAAATATAGCCATGTGTACTCCGACGAACACAAGCGCTAACGAGAGGATGCACCTGGGTCATAGCTCCAGAAGTACCTGGCTCTGCTACTTGGTAACGGTCTCCTCCCCTATCTCTCAACACCATACCTCTTATAGTGAAGACACATGCTGACATAAATATGAACCTCACGATAGTCTTATGAGCGGGGCTGGTACATATGGAATGACCCCGAAGCTCAGTTCTGCACTGTTTGTAACCATGGCAGAGTTGAAGTGCCACAATGATCAGGAAGTATGTTTATTTGAGTGGCTGGCCAGTGATACCTGTCTTTGACGGAATTGGAGTGCTTTAACGTTCGATCTTTCAGTGTTCTTGCACGCTGGCCGCTACTTGCTCTAGTTTGACATGAGCTGATCTCGGACTTTGGCACGGAGGCTGTGAAGATTTGATTGTGCTTTTGCAAAGTAGTGTAGTTTGTTTGATACCTTCTCAGCTCATCTGACACATTGAATCCTGTTGCCCGAGCCTAGATGAAATTGAAAATAATTCCCAATCAAAAGGAAAGAAGCCGGGTGCAATGAGCTTCGGTGGACAGTAAGCTTGGCCCCATACCCAAAGGAAATATTGAAATAGGAATCATAGAACTGCATCAACAGGAGCTTTTCAAAGCAGTGCCCTTCAGCTGAAAGAAGTCTAAATTTGTGTTGCCTATTTTCAGCGCAATTGAAATGTTCTTTCTATATATTGCCAGGCCATTACAATTTAATTAATCAGTAATGAGTGGAAAGCCTCCGTAAAATGGCTGTTATTAGGAGGAACCAAACCGTTTAAGTCACAGAACAGCTATATATGACCAGCTTCTCCGTTGAGCTGCCCGATCTGATTTCCATAAGCTTGGAGAATGTGCTTTGCATGCCAGGATTTGAGGTGTGCCTACTGCCCAATAAAAGCGTACATGTAAATACACATATTATGCTACGCACGATTGGATCAGGGAGGCGTTACGTTTGTAAGTGATAGTAGAAGAGATGGAGCGCGGGCGTTGTTCTTTTCGGCTCCTTAGGAAGTCTTTTTTCATTGTTTCGTGGCGAGTACTTCGGGTAGTAAGCTGGCCTCGCGGCTTGTGTACGGGCAGAACTATCACTTGTACGACCAAATCAAACTTGCATGGCCTCTTCGAGAGATTTTTTTGGCTGAATATGCGATGATAATGTGAATCATCTCCAGTTGTTTCTAATTATGGTTGGGTAAACACGGTTTTAGTAACGTCATCTTTCTGGAGGTGCATGTCCTTGGAAAAACATATCTTTTTTGCCAGATAAATATATCGCAATCATGGGCGAAAGATGCCATCCCAGCTCATCTCATTGAGATTATGATTGAGTGATTCACTGGAGAATTTGAACAGCCCGTCTTCCGAAGGGTGCATAATGCCCAGCCAATCAGGTGGTTGAGCTAGCGCGAAGCGAATGTTTGCTCTCTTCTCCTTCCCTCAACCTCGCTGCCTAAGATGAGATCCAGATCCTTCAACTCTCTAAAAGCTCTATAGAGCCTCAAATTCTGGAGCGCTACTCAGGAGACTCCATCAAAACCCCAAGCTTAAAACCTTATCTCCAAGAAGCAGCACCATCGCGGTGATGTCAGCCCAACGATCCGGACCGGTTCGCATCAAACGTGAACTCCAATACTGGAATGTCATTGGTCTCAGCGAGGACTTTCAAGAGCCAGCAGATCACTCTCGCACAATTTCCAATAGCCCTGCCCCTCTCTTTTGCAGGTCTACAAGCAGATGCTTCCCAGCACTTCAACAGCTATCGAGTACTTGTACAGCTTGACTTTGCTGAACTTGTCAACGCGGCCGCTTCAAACATCTCAGAAGAATATCGCATCACCAATGAGCAGGCTTTGGAGGAATTACCCCGTTTCATCGCTATTAAGATGTTCACGGTGGACGAGGATGCCACGAAGATCAGCCCGACTCCACTCTTCATGTACCATTTTCCTATCTTCAAAATGCCGTTCTCTTTTATCTTTGCGGCACTCTCTGCCCCAGTCAGACCTAAATCGCTCCGGGTAGTGCTGACATAACGTACAGTAGCTGAGCTTTGGCACGCTACTATTCTGGACACACAGTTCTACAAGGATCTTCAAGTCGCCCTTGCCTTCAACCTTCGCCATCGGCTTGCTGGAGCAAGCGAGAAGGAAGCAGCAGCGCAAGAAGAGACTCGAAGCTATGAAGGGACTCTACCATGCGTTTTTCTCGAACCAACTCCTCGACCGTCCCACCCACGGCGAATTTCTGCATGTTCCTGTACCAACTGTGCAAATCCGACTTCAAAAAGATAGGCAACTCACAAATCCATTCAATATGAAGATTCGGGGATTATGGAAGCCTATTCATTTCGCTATTACTGTTGACTTAGACACACCGTGGAGGAAGTACTGAGCACAAGCGGAGCGAACGTCTCTAGGTGCCTCGCATCCTTTTGAAGACTACAGAAATGGTTAGCCTTGAGAATATCGTGGCGAGAACCGGCGGATGCTCTCTTTTGAAGTCTCTTCAGCTTAGTGCTATTGCCTGTTTCCCTGAGAAGCTGCTGTCATTGGTAGAAATCATACTAGTAGCGACAATACATCCCCGCAATCCAAGAGACGTCTGTATCAAGAAAGTCATGGGACTATCAAGTTAGAGCTTCTTCTTACATGAACCGAAGCCCACCTTGCAAAGTCATACCGTCTGGCGCAAGGGGTGCGAAGCCACCCTACGAATGGTTAGCATATTGATGGGACTTCTGTCGAACCAAATACCCTGCGATATATGAAATTTCGAAATTCGTCGGATGTTAGTGGACGTTCCTCAATCGAATTGTATTTTGAATCCTGTTCTTGTTAGTTTTGTACTTGATCAGGGCGAAGATTTGATCAAAGAATCTTACCGAGTAGAAGAACATTTCTAAGTAGTATCCTCGGTCACACTCTTGCAGCGCTGGAGACTCGCCTCAAAGGGTAATTCCTCCATTGTAGGTAAGTAAACACAGCAAAGTGGTGCGAGCGGATATTTGGCACTTGTCGCTTAAGGAGAGCGATGTCAACAACCCACTAAACAGTGCTATAAACCAGAGGGCTTTTTTGTGAGGATTTTTTTGGGGGCCAGCTGAGACACAAATAGAGTATACTGTAGTTAAGGATTTCTACTGGGCTCTCAAGAGACTGATGTATGGGCTACTGACAAGATAGTGCCGCCGCAGTGCATTGGCGCCGCGGCAATGCCAACACACCACTTTAGAGTCTCTCGATCGACGATCTGACGGCATCTTGAAGAGTCAAGTCTGACCATCCGGTCCTGCTAACATGGAAAAGGTAGTGCAACAAGAAAAGCATTCTTTGGAATATCCCACCAGGCGAGCCGGGGTAAGTAGGTATTTTTGTATTTCTGCTCGGTCACGTTTCTGCGCGTTGCCGCTTGGCCAATCAGATGGCGCTAGACACATCCACCGCCGCGCCATCTCCGAGGGTGATTCTAATAACCAAATAACGTCGAATTGTACTCGCATACTTCTCGACAATCGAGCACCAGCCTTTCATCCTCTTCCCCCGCATTCAGCACACTCGGCTTCAAGCAGAGGTTCCTCAGCTTCCGTACCGTCGAGCTTCCCAGCAGACAGGACAACTCAGCGCCATGTCCGGCCCCTCCAGCTCTCGCGGCATCAAGCGCGAACGAGAACAGTCTTCGGATCTATACAGCATTGACGATGGTCCTCTGGCTCCAGAAAAGCGATAACGCGAACAGTAGACAGGAGTCAAACTTCCAGAAGCTCTTCGAAGCGTCTACGAGCAGTTGCTGCCAAAGCCAGAGTCCGGCATCAAGTTTCTGTTCGACCCCGCATTCGCTTCCACCTTGAAGAGCACTTCACTGCCTCGAGAGTTGCTGCCGAGTACAGAGTCGCGGAAGATGAGGCAACCGAGGAATCCCGTCGACTTCTTGCTATTAAGGCGTTCACGTCTGATGAGAAAGCTAGCAAGATCAGCCCAACGCCGTTGAGTACGCGAGGAAGGAATGCATCAGACCTATTTCAAGTACATCGCTGACTAGAAGACTTTTGCAATGGACGAAATTTGACATGCTGCTATACTTGATACACAATTCTATGCGAGTCTGCAGGAAGCCTTGGGCGTCGTTATACACCACCGACCTGAGGGTGCCAGTGACAAGGAGGCTGCACAGAGAACGAAGAGGCTGTCGGTCATGGAGGGCATATACAAGACATTCTTCTCTACGAATCCACTCGAACGCCGTCCTCCTACACCTCCTGCAGGTTCTTTTCAGCTTGCCCCGATAAACATGGCCGGGTATTCTGGTCATAATTAGACTTCGATTACTGTGAAGACATTCAGGGGCGACATCGTATTCAAAGTTAAGCCTCAAGTGAGGCTCGGTAAGGTCATGAAGGTTGTAGGTGAAAAGTTACAGAAGGAGAGGAAACATTTTCGAATGATGTACGAGGGATCTAGAGTTGACGACGAAGACACCATTGAGAGCCTTGATGCCTATGATGGCGATATCTTTGAAGTTCAGAGGAGCAGTGCGGCTGATGAATCAAAGCTTACTGTCTTACTGACTGGCAGTTTATCATGAAAGGTCGACTGGCATTTCTGTTTGCGAAGAGCATTGGCGTTGCCAGGATCCGCTTCGAATTCGTTCCATCACACGGGCCAGTCATTTAGACTGTTTGCAGCGGTATGTTTTAGCTAGGATGTGATATGAGTCTGTATCTTACCCTTTACCAAGCTGGTAGCTAGAGGTAGTGCTCAATAGCTAGACTTTAGAAGATGTGAAGAATCTGATGAGCTTAGGAATGCCATTGAGCCATGGGCACGTTCCATGAATGACCGCTTCGAGCTGGTGGCCAACGCCGACATTCAAACCAAAAGCCACGTCGAGTGAGATCTGCAGGAATAACGGAAAGTAGACGCGCACTCGAAGGCACAGTGCATTCGAGAGATAAGTCGAATCTCTGCCGGCGAAATGGTGAGATAATCCTACAGCCGACACGGAATCCCGGGGATACTGAAGAATCATGGCATTTGTATCGGGGGTATACATAATAAATACATGTATCACCCTTCCCTTATATACAGTATGAGCCACGAAAACGATCGTCAACCATCTGAATCCTCAAGAAGCCTTCGCCTGTCTCTCAGCACCCTCCTTCTCCATACCCTCACATCCTGCTGCCTTGCCTGCCAACTCCTCGACTCTGCCCCCAATTCCGCTGGCTGCTGGCTCGGATGTGCGATTTTGGTTCGCTGCCTGCATGTTTAAGCATATCAGTACGTGTAGTATTTCTTTAATAATTATGGCCATGTCTGATGGTGGGTTGAGACAAAGGGGTGCGGACCTTCATCTCTCCGATCCCAGCTTCGGCATCCTTCTTGCCGCTTTCTTGCCATTCTTTTGATCCAGTGAGGTTTCCGACCTGGGTGAAGATAAGTCACTTCTTCAGGCAGGGAATACTTGTACAGGTATGTAGAACAATGTAAAACGTACGGACTCCTCAACGTATCCCTTGGCGTATTGAGCATGTCCGCCGATCATGCTGGCTTGGTTGTTGTTGGAGTTTGGTGCAGACATTTTGATATCGTGAGGTGTTTTCTTGTTATCCTTCAACAGTCTCTTTATATAATTTGTTTCGATCAAGGTTGAAAGAGAAAGAATGGTGGAGGAGCGCAAGAGACTTGGTGATGTCATGCATGTTATGTTTCGCTAGTCGTGGGTAGTGTTTACTTAGAGGTGGCGATGATGGCGGGGTAAGGCTGAGATGCGGGGTGGATTCTTCGTATCAGCCTTGTTGTCTCATTCATGAATTATTATTAATTTATTATCTTTCACAGAAAGCAGATGTCGATTTCCGATGTTAATTACGCAGCAGTGCGTCTTGCGAGTTTGTCCAGAACCAAACTCTGGTCTGTTTTTCAGTCCACGCCCTCAAGCTCGCCACATTCACGCCCAGACTCATCGTCCGGCTGAATAGAGGAGACGATGAGCTTACCAACAGTCAACCGATACTCCGAGGCCACGTAACAAAAGGCATCAAGTGTAGCCTCGTAATTTGCTATTCTCAGCTGAATACCGATTGGCTGAATGTGTCTTCAGCCTTAATGCTTGTTTGGTGGTATCTCGTGGGGTACAGGACCTCGTAAAGCTTGTTTCTTCTTCCTCGGGTCCTTCGGCCCTCAACGTCGGGGCTGGCAACGTACCATTTCCGAGGTTGAACTTGCGAGATACACTTAAATTAATTCTCAGGTATGAGGTAAGGATCTCAATGCCAGTATATGTAAGTTTAGATTTGTTGTTCTTTGATTGGTGGGGCGCCAGATAAATAATATATAGACTTCCGCGATGCTGGGTTGTCCCCCATAAACTTCAGGAGATGGCTCGTTACATCATAGGACAGCAAAGCCATCCCCTAGAGTTTGTTCAACTTATAAATTGACAGATTTCCCGATTTCCACAATTTTTCTTTATACTCTCTAACGTTCTCAATAATATGAAAAATCTCACAGTCTTCGCTCTACTCGTCTCGGCTGTTACCGCTGCTGCGGTGGGAAATAAAGGGTTCTCGTGTCCGGACCAAAGTTGGGGAGGATGCTGTGCGGAAGTAGATGAGTATGGAGGCGGGCATAATTGTAAGCTCTGATTTTGTCCTGATTATTTCTTTGTTTCGGACGTTGCAGCTGACTGATGCATTTTTCGTCCAGGCCAAAATGCAACCACTGTCGCGAGTAAAAGCGAGTACATTTGCTCTAATAATACCGAGTACGGGAAATGCTGTCACTATGCGCCTTGGGTGGTGAGTGTTTCTTGCATCTCGCATGTTGCTTGAGATGGAGATAGTGTTTTGGTAGAGAAGTGCAAGATGAAGAGCTAACGAGCACAGGTCCATGACGCGCATCCTTTGGTCTGCTCGTGATATGCTGTGTCCGGCACCTGGACTCAACTGTATTGTGGAACGTGACACGAAGGACTTGTCAATTTACTATCAAGGGAGGAAGTAGAATAGTAAAGTTGTGGTGTGTCGTGCGTCCGGCTCAGGCATCTATCCTAGCAATGTTCGGTCATCATCACTTAATATTTCTATCGTTCTTGGACATGGTTCTATATTTGATTCGCTCTATGGGATAACATCCCTAAGATTCCATCTTACCCTTGGTATCAAACAGCACGAACGTTCTCCAACCCTCCAGTTGATCGATCTCGTGGTGACATTTGCAGATGTCCCAGAAGCTCTTGCTGTCTTGTAAACATCGCTTCGCTGCGGGTACTCCACGGCTCTTCGCAGAATCCGTAG
Organism: Cadophora malorum; assembly: GCA_017365405.1. Classification (NCBI taxonomy): domain Eukaryota; kingdom Fungi; phylum Ascomycota; class Leotiomycetes; order Helotiales; family Ploettnerulaceae; genus Cadophora; species Cadophora malorum. The sequence goes on along the minus strand of JAFJYH010000198.1, from coordinate 29,829 downwards.
TCCGCAATCCCTTTGTGTGCACGCAGCGATCAATGGAAACGTCTACTAGTAGAGTGAATGCCTAGGATTTCTTACTGAAAAGTCAGCAAATTATTCGTGACGTACCTATGTAGAATGAGTGTACAGAATCATACCGCCGCTTGGATGCGTACTTCCAAGCACAAATGCGTACATGTAGTCTCTTACACGATATCACCTCTGTCTCACGAACAAGTCGGAAAATATACCATTGGATCTTTTCAAAAAAAAAAAAAAAAAAAAAAAAAAAAAAAATCGGGAGGTCGCGGCATACGAAAACCGAAGTTCAATCAATAATTGATCGATTCTTTGTACCTCAGCAGTAGCTTCGGCAGCCTTGGGTCTTGAGCAAGGGACCGGCAATGGCTTGCCGTTTCCCGTCTTACACTCGGCACGTTTTCGCCGCATGACTATAATACATAAGTATACTCACTGCCTTGCCTAGGTTCGATTCGTTTTTTTCAGCAGCAGAATCAGCATGTCTTCCTCTTATCTTGATCGAACTATCTTCAATCCAGAACTATATGGCTAAATTCGCGAATTCTGGTTCGAAGACCTTCCTGAGAATGCCACCGCAGCACCGCCAGGAGTGATCAAGAAATGGTTCGGACATCACGGTAGCCAAGAATAAAAGGACAGATATGACCAGCTGTGTTATTCAACATTCCATGCTGCTCTAGAGTCAGTTGGGCCCTCGAAATACAAACTTTCTTCAGCCGGATCCTGGGACTCGGAACAAGCAGAAGCGGAGGAGGTTGCTGGGCCTTTCTTGCATGACTGTACCAAAAGGTCTGACGAAGACAACGAGTACGGACCAAGCTTTCTAAGCATTATTCTGCTTCTGGATCAAATTTCACGGAACATCTTTCGAGTAGACTAAGCTGAGATATACAACCAGTACGATCGAATCGCGCGAGCGCTTCTGTATACCGTTCTCAAACGATCACCTCGTGCCGATCAGCATCCGTCATTCAGGTTCTCTCCCGCTCATAGATTCTGGTTATACATGTCACTGATGCATTCCGAGTATAATGAAGATCAAGACAAGTACCAAGAAGTCATGGAGTCGTTCAGAGACGAGCTGGTGGGAAGAGGTGACCAGCCAGCGTTGGATTATGTGGACATGGCTATCAAGGGCGCAAGGGCACATTCTTTTGATATTCGGGAGTTTGAGAGATTTCCACATCGCCATGAGTGTTTGGGCAGGGTGACGGCGAAGGAGGAGCAGGTGTTTATGGATGCTGGTGGGAATAAGCTTGCGCCGAAGAAAGAGCCAGTCAAGCAATGATGAGATTTGAGAAAAAGGGAAAATGTTTGAGAGACGGTTCATAAACACCAATTGGGATGTTATTGAGTAACTAATGCTTCCCGAATATTTGGGTCCAGCTCTTTCCTTGGAGCTCAATGTGAGTTCTGGTTGTCAGCGATGATTGATCCGGTCTTCCGCACCAGTGGACAGGCCTTTCCTTCAGTGAGATAGGGGCGACCCTCGCTAAATTAATAAGGGCTGTAATGCTCGCGAACTCAAATCTAAAATGGCAAAAGTGGTGTCGAAGAATTGTTACAAGAAAAGTGCTGCTGTTGGCCGTGGGCAATGCAAGTAAATCCCCCACTTTCGCTGACGACAACCTCACCAACTTATCAAGATATCATCTTTCGCTCAACGCTATAACTCGAAATTCAATGAAGTAGCTTGGAAAGGATCACAAATTCTTCTGATTGAATATTTTGACGATAATTGTTCTCTGCCCAACTCCGCACGCCAAGTTCACACACACCAAAATCGAGCGATGGTTGCAATCCTTGAGGACTCCAGAGGAGGCTTGCGCTCCACGGCGCCACTCCCGAAGCCATGCTTGAGTTATTGGCAGCGCACAACACGAGCTTATCCGTATCTGAATATCAACAGAAACACTCCATTGCCAGCCTCCAAGAGATATGTTATCATCGGTTCTGGCATCTCTGGTGCGCTGACAGCTTTCGAGCTCCTTGAAAGTGGGGTGAGAGGTGAAGATGTTGTGATTTTGGAAGCGAGAGAAGCGGCCAGTGGGGCGAGCTCAAGAAATGCTGGGCATGTTCGACCAGGTAGGTGTTCCAGTATTCTACATATTTTCTCTCGTTGATGTTCCAAAGATGCGTTTAGAGGTTTCGGGCATTACTCCAAGTACCACGGTCCCGAACAGGCTTTGAAGATCATTGCGAATGAACGACTAGTGCTAGAGAAAGTTGATGAGTTTGTCAAGAAACACAAAGTGTCGTGTGATTTCCATCTCACCTCCACGTTTGACGTCTGTATGAATGCAGAATTTGCTGCTTATGAGGCGGAAAGTCTTGCAGCTTTCGAGAAAGCAGGAGGAGATGTCTCTCACATCACATTCTACGACGGAGAGGAAGCCAAGAAACAAACCGGTGTCCAAGATGCAGTTGCAGCTTACGAATGGCCAGCCGGATCGAGTCATCCTGCGAAACTAGCACACTGGCTCCTCACTTCCGTGATAGAAAATGGGGTGCAACTTTATACTCACTGTCCGGTCTCCAAGGTTTCGCGATCAGATGTTGGAGAGAAACTGTGGGATGTTTATACGCCAAGAGGTGGCATCACAACACCAACAGTCATCCATTGCACAAACGCTTATGCTTCGTTGCTATTGCCTCAGTTGGAGCCACATCTTGTCCCGAATCGAGCACAGGCCCATTCGATTATTGCTCCACCTGCATTCTCCGGACCCGGTGCTCTGACCAAGACTTTCTCGCTTCGCTACAGCTTGCAACATTTTTACTCGATCATCCAACGCAGAGGGGACGGAACAATTATCCTTGGAGTATCACGGTCGAATCCAAATCTCAGTATCGAGACTCGAAAGGGCTGTGTTTGTTTTGACGACAGTCGGTATAATGAAGAGACTCTTGAAGATGCTTTGAAGCAACTGAAGATCATCTTTCCTGCTAAGGATAAGGACATCGATAGTGATATTCATGGCGAAGGTATGGATCATGCTTGGACTGGTATTATTGGGATGACGGGTGACTTCGTGCCTTTTGTCGGGCCAGTTGAGGGTTTGGAAGGACAGTGGGTGTGCGCTGGATTTGGAGGTCATGGGATGGCTCGCATCTTCACTTGTGCTCCTGGGCTCGTCAAATTGATTTTGGGCAGCCAATGGAGTGATACTGAACTTCCTGAATGCTTCCAGTTGACATCGGATAGAGCGAGCAAGATGACAAACGAATCGATATGAATGACATACGACGGAGAAGATTCGGCGCTTCATGTGCTTGAAAGGGAACCAATGAGGCAAACCCGCATTTCATTCACTTAGCGTGATGAGAATTATCCTATATAAATGAATTATAGCTTGGTACTTTTATGCATCTAGTCCCACCATCTTCAGCGAGTCTTCCCACAATTTGGCCTCGCTCTCCTTGTTGAATGCCCACGGCGCGTACCCGTCTTGTCCTTCTCTTGCATCAACCTTGGGCGGTTCAATGGCACAATCTGCCAGGTAGACCCTTCCAACTCCTTCGAGATCTCTCCCAACAGCAGCCATTACTGAAGTTGCTGCACCCTGTTCGACACTTTTCATTAAGTATTGGACGTTTGGCATTGCCTTCCACTTATCTACTTGCTCTGGTGAGACGTGGATCTGTAAATTGGTCCAGATCCCACCCGGATGTAGCGATATTCCATGTAATCCTTGTGCCCCGTATCGATTCTCAATCTCGTTTGCCATGTGGATGTTTGCAGACTTGGACTGCCCATAGCCTTTCCACGGCGTGTATTCTTCCTTCTCGAAATTGTAGTCTCCGCGGAAGACATCACAAGTCAAGTGACCCATGGATGAAACGTTGACAACACGTGAGTGGAATTCTTGAGTTGAAGAAGCGATCAGAGTATCCTTCAATAAATTGAAGAACAAGAAGTGCGCAAGATGATTCGTCCCAAACTGCGACTCGAACCCATCTTCTGTCTTCGCCCAAGGAGCTGCCATGATCCCCGCGTTGTTGACAATAACGTTCAGTCTACCGCTCTTATTGAGAAATTTCTTCGCAGCTGTTCGGACACTGGCGAGAGAACTGTTGTCCATTTCCAGTAATTCAACACGGCCAGGCTCGAGGAAGGATTTGCAGGCTTCTTCTCCCTTCTTGAGATCTCGAGCTGTAAGGAAGACTTTCCCACCGGTTGCTGCGAGAGCTCGTCCAGTCTCTGTTCCGATTCCGGAGGATGCACCGGTAACAATAAATACTTTGTCTGTCATGGTCCCTTTGCGACCATAATCCTCGATGATTTGGAGGGCAGTGGGACGAGCATCGCCTGGACCGCGACGGTTCTCGATCTTGTGAGCTTCGATGTATCGTTCGGCCATGGTTGAGTAAGATGAATTGAACCAAAGAAGTAGGGGTACAGCTTTTTTGCTGATTGTAATTCTTGAGAATGGTGAAAGCTGAATAAAGAATGTCATGGAGTTCTTGTGAAGTTCGGACGAGGAATTGGTCTTTTATGGTCGACTCATTTCTGCCTTCAAATTTTAAATCCGATGGCCACGGCGACTTTTGAGAACGTAATCCCTTAACTCCCTGATGATGCATTGACATGCTCAATCTGGCCAGAAGTATCGGGTGCTGCTGTGCATTAAGGTGAAGGGTCTTTGCCCCGACTGACGGAAATCGCCTTTTACGGCTAGCGTGGCGCTAACCTGCTCTCGACTTACCAATAACAAGACATGATACGGCAAAGAAGCAATCAAGTGAGATGAAATGTTTTCTATTAGCTAGCTGATGGTGAGGGATTGAAAGTATTCGCGCGCGATGCATTTACTGTTAGGAAACTGCGATCGTACTGACTAGTGTAGCCTCCAGAGAAGAAAATCTGCAGCCTTCGGGAAGCCAGCGTTGCAAAGAAATATATCCTGACACAGGTAGTGATCAGTATCTTAGAGAGACATCATACGAGCTTGATCCAGCTTTGTCGGCAATGTCATATAATTGTGAGTAAAGCACTCTTCTCCATCTCCAAGCGGATGACTGGGCCATGGGTAGGGCAGCGACCAAGCGAATGCTAGATGAGGCAAATAATTGAAGTAAGATTGGTCAGTAGAATGGCCCTGGAGAAGTGCAGACATGGAATCGTTTAGAGCTAGGGAAGTACATTGGATGTGATTTGTCGTTTCAACGGCCTGAGCATGTCACATGTTCGATTTCGTGTATCAGACGAACAAGACCGCTACATTTCTAATACCCACTTTCTTGGCAGAACTACTCAGACTGTAAGATGGCATTAACTCGATATATTGTCCTTTATTTGACTTCTAGGCCCTTGATACTCCCTATTAAGTTACCTTCCGTGGGCGAGACTCAAATTATGCGACCTTTTAGACTGGCTATTCGGTGTGGACATATAGGGACCATGCTCTGGTTCGGGTACATATGAGTCGCAAGATTCAATTGAATTTGCAACTGCTCCGGCTTAATTTAATGTTTTAGATTCTCTGGGTCATTTTTCCGTCAAACTGTGGATGTTACGATAAATGAAGCGCATTCGACTCTCGCGTAATTTCTGCTAATGCGTGTTTTGACATCTATCGTGCCCGCTCGACTCGAGAACAGGAAGAGATTGCACCCAGCCCTCACAGAGTGAAAAACTGTGCCGAAGATCAAGCCATGGATCACATGGTCTCTGCCAGTAAGTATATTTCTTTCTCTGTCTAAGTATCACTGACTGATATTGGCCCAACAGTGTCGGATGTCAGCATTCAACATTCCGACAGAGCATCTTCTTTGGAGGCATCTACCACCGACAAAATCATGGCTCCTCCCAAGCTACCGAACGAGTTGTGGGACAAAATGTTTTCCTTCCTAGATGCCCACAGTATCAAATCAGTGCGAATCGCCTGGAAAGATTGGACCAACATTGCCTCACGGTATTTGTTTCCATCTGGATTTACACTCCGTTGAAGCCGAAAAGATATCGAAAAATTACAGAAAGTTATTGATAATGCTAGTATGTCGTCTGGAGTTACAGCTCTCCTTTTGAGACGAGCATTCTCAGCATCTCATTGATGGCAGACACCTTGAATACATGGGACAGTATAATATGGAGCATATCCCATCTACGCACCTCCAATCTGACTATCCAGGCGAATTACTTGATCCGGCTTTTGAAGCAGCAGCCACTGAATACGGGACATGGAATACCGACGTACGTGGCCGTGCAGGACTACACGAACGTTATCACCATAAAAGCCTTGCTGGAAAAGTTTATTGCCCTGCAGGAAATATCTATTACTCGTTGGTCTATTGAATTCAAGCACCATCTACGATGTGCATGGCTTCAACATCGATGGATACAATCAGGCAGGAATCTTCCACTTTGATCCTTCTCTGTTGAGAGCGTGCAACATTGGTCAGGTATCCCTTACAACAATGAAGAGAAATATTCTTCGACGGATCAAAAACAAGATACCACGCTTGGATGGTGTTCAGATTGGGGTTTGAAGTCATGAATGCATTCTAGTCCATGAGGTCTTTGGGCGTTTACATTAGATTCAAGGGAGAAATTGAGGACTAGGAATGGCACCGATGGAAATAGAACTTAGAAGCATTACTCGAACCGCTTTTGTGCAGGTGGCTGAAACTTAGATGCATCACTCAGCGTAAACTGTGCTATTGCCGAATTTATCCGTGTCCAATGTATTTTTTGAGTGAAATTCTGGATTTTGGCTAAGCATTGTCTATTTTTGTGATGACCCAAGCTCTCTTTTCAACGATCGTGTAGCTTGATAGCAGTATGGAGTGCTTGGCAGAATAGGATGTGCCTGACACCGTGGATCCTCTTCACACAAGATTCAGCTACACTCAGAGAGCTATTCAAGCCTTTCGAGAAACTCGAGTCCATTCGTCTGAAGTTCGACGCAACACAGACTCCAACCGCAAAGTTCTGTTCAAGCCTTGGATCTGCTCTCAAGTTGATGCCAAAACTCAGAGAAATTTGCATAGAATTTGCCCCATTCCAATCAGGTTTTGTAGACCATGGCACATGGTAAGACTCTGACAATGCGGCCGAGTGGTATGTTCCCCTTCAGCACATGTTCGGCAATCATACTTGGCACAATCTGCAGGTCCTCCGTCTGGATGGCATGTTCAACTGCGAGGGTGGTCTAGCAGGTCTGCTTGAACGACATCCTACACTCGAATATCTCGAACTGCACAATATTGCCTTGTGGCAGGGAGCCTTCCAAGGCCTCTTTACAACATTCGCTGAGCTGCCACTGGTTGAGGTACGCATGTGGGGTGTTTTACCTCCTTTCAAGCGCGTGGAGAATCATGGAGATTCGACACTGGAGATGACATCGATCTTCAGTCATGGTCTAAGCAATTTAGGGACTTCCTTCGTCAGCGTGCTATAGATGATATAAGATATGGAGTGTAAAAATAACCTGTCTGTTGACTCCGTCCGGTCAGGTCTCGAAACTTATGCCAATCAAAAGCCAAAGGTAAGTACCTTCAAGCCACCCAATTCGAATTGTGTTGCAACCTACCTTACTTATACTGACGAATTTTTTCGTAGTTTTACGGACTCGGCCCTTGGCTTATCTCTCCAGAGCATGGCATTCTGAAGCGTAATGTGCCACACCTTGGTCATAGAAGCACCCATAATCAATACTGCAGCACCGTACCGCACAATAGTTGGACTGGATGCATTTCTTTGCAACCCATAGCACTGCAGGCTATATGGGAGCAATTGATCGTCATGCCCAACCTAACCACTGGCGACTTTGACACCCCAGATCTTCCTGGCGTAGGCGAACCAGAATTCGCAACTTTCTACAATCCACAGCTACATCCGACCACAGAGATGCCAATTCCGAGAGAAAAAAAACATGTTGATGTCTTTGGTTTCGATACCAATGGGATGGTCGGAAGCAAGCACCTTCTAAACGACCACGGCTATGCGACAAAGAGACAGACTGGTGGTGCCTCGAGGCATTATAGCAAACTCCAGAATAGTGCCCTTGGAATCCATAGACGCGATAATGTCAGTATCGATGCTGTTGCTGCTTATAGGGGCATGTTAGATGTCGTCCGAGGTTTGACGTCTAGGTATCGGGAGCAGTCTCGCTTGACTGGTGTTGCAATGGATCTGCTGGGCACCGCACGTTCCGATCACCAGACTCGTAGTCGTGAGCTGTAAGTGGCCCAGATTTCCCATCGCATCCACATCTGCCTTATCTTTTATTGACACATGAAGCTGATTTTTCACTATTCCAGGGTCCTTGGTCGAGTCGTATACCGTAGATAGTAGCGTCGCCAAGATACAACTATGCAAGATGATTCTACAAATGGAAGAATGTTTTTTAGATCGCACATACTGCTTGGATGTTACTATGTAACACCTGGCTGACATTGAGGTTCTGGTGTCTTGCACGTGACACTGTAATTTGTGGTTTCCGCAAATGCATCGACTCTTGATACAATGACAAGCGGAAATGCGCAAGTACATAGCGAACTGTGAACATGTCGTCTACAGAATTGAGGTTATCAACCTGAGTTTCACTAATTGACAGCTCTGTGGTAGCACGAAGTACAACCTCTCTGTGAGCTTCAGAATTGTCTGGATTCTTGGTAAATTGCAGAAGCCTCCTCTGAAGAAGCTGTTATATTTCTTGCCCAATGCTTTCTGATACTGCAGGAACAGCTATAATGCAATCACTTGACAATAACGTAGAATTGAAAGACAATGATGTCCCAACAGAGACAGAGGCCATTACATTTTCATTGACTCCCTCTTTCGCCATTTCTCGGCGAATCGTTACCAGTATTGTACCTTGTCTTTGCCCCGAGATGGCAGATACGACCAGCGTCGACGAGTTCGCCAGTGCTGCGCTCGCAACATCTGAAATGGCTGATAGAGAAGTTTCCCCCGGGAAGTTGACAACCATACGCATCTATGATCACCTTCGACGAGACGATCTCGTACAGGGCGTCATACTAACAGCGTCGAATATAGGAGAAGAGCAACTTGACGTCCGCAGTCTCGTAGCTGTTCTCACCACCATGCCACAAGCAGCCTCGACTCCCCCAACTACCCCAACCAGCTTGTCAACATCTGAAACCAGACTAACTTCCATGCCCATTGAGCTTTGGGACAAGATCCTCTCGAATCTTGAAGCTCGAGATCTCGCACCCGTCAGACTGACTTGTCAAGGTCTCAGGTATCTTGCCACTCCGATGTTCTTCAGCACCTTTATCTTCCGTCCCCACCTACACTCTGCCTCGCTTTTCAATCAAGGCTTTCAGAAGGCCAATGTCAAGAAGCTGCGATTCGCAACTGGTACAGTTGGAATTCGATCAGCCGCCAGTATTCTTGGATCACAATACAAGCTCGGATATAACTTTGTGTTTGGTGGTCATAGCCTTGCGGGTACAACGGGAGAAGTAGTACTGGGTGGTTTCAGACAGGAGCTTGATGCTGCTATCAAGGAATACGTTGAGTGGAATTTGAAGTGGCACAATGGCCAGAGTGACCTGTATCAGAGCCAAAATGCTTTGCATGCGTCTTTTCAGAATGCCCCAGGTTCGTTGGACACAATTGAGATCTGCCAGAAGGTACGTCAGTCAGTCAACGCACAAGCACTTGCTGGAGTCCTGATCTCACTGCTTCGCCGCAACTCAATAGGACACTTCCTGCTTCATCTTGCTGACAAGAAATATAGGACTGTACTTTCACCAATCCCCCCCTCCCTTGACTGCTGGACCCGCAATCACGACTCCGAGTCAGATCGCGTCGCACTCGAGTTCGCTGATCTGCTCCGCGCTTTGAATGGCTGCACCCTCAATATCTCCAACCTCTCTCACGATGAACTCTCTCAATCCTTCTTCCTCATGAATCCCATCGGTCTAAGAGGCCTCACCGAGCCCTTGGATTCCCTCACCAACCTCCGCCTCAACTTTCATGTGAAGGAGGATAACGCCGCACCATTCGCTAAATTCTGGAACGGACTCGGTCACGTCCTCAAGAGTATCCCGAGTCTGAAGGTGTTGCGATTTGGCTTCGATAAGGAGATGTCGTGCCAGGAGCCCCAGTGGATCACTGGCTACCAGCGCCCTTCGCGAAGAGATCCCGGCATGTATTACGTTCCACTATGGAAGATATTCGGTCAGCACACATGAATCGCGCTTGGGTCATTGCAGCTTGATATTTGATGGTCTGCGAAGCCGGTTTGATGCATCTGCTTGGTCGACATGCTGGAACTCTTCGGAACTTAGAACTTGTCGACAACGGACTCTGGTCAGGCAGCTACAAAGGTTTGTAGACTTCATTGAGGGAGCTCTTGAATCTGAAGGACTTCCACATCTCGGGTTTTGCGCAAGCTTTGCATACTAAATTTGATGCTTGGGTTCTGGCTTCGACGACTCTTTCCGAGGAAGGTTCGATGTTGTCTGAGCAACTTGGAAAATTTCTCGCCGAGAAGCGTCGCCTGACGACACTGTCTGGCATGAGTAGCGTAGCCGTTACGGCGCGCTTTGAGGATTTCGTGGAGGGTGGTCTCTCTGAGGAATGGCCCATGACTGCGTAAGTTACAACACATCCATTGCCTGAACTGCTCGATCTCATGCCAAGCCATCACTACTGCGGCACAACTTTCCTTAATATGCATAAAGATTCTTCGCAGCCAATACTAACTCGTGCTAACAAACGTAGCGACAATGTTCAACGGGTCCTGTCGCACCACGACCATCATTGCACCTACACATGCGTCGAGTCCTACCACACGATCAACACAAAGTGGAATGCACGTGCTAATGCCGTATCTCTACGTGAACCGTCACCCGGTGGCTATGGCTTCACCGACATCGGCGAGCAGAGATTCCTCCACGACAATTACTCAGGAGACAGTGGTAGTAGCGGCCCCATTGGTGAGAGAGTAGCTCGTCAGGTAATTATTGAGCGTATGTTGGCACAGATCCACGATACGATTACAAGCAAGACCTCTTTCGTCGAACTATCGAGTCCGGACAGAACAAGTGGCAGTGGGCTTTGCCTACTCACACCTAAACATCGACGGTATGATTGACAGGACGGGATGATTTTGCGTCGGGGAGGGCGTTGGATTTGTGCGATTAATTTGTTGGATTACTTCTATTACATGCAAAAGCAGACGTGCAGCTGATAATAAGCTGTATCTTGCGGTATCTGCCAAAAGTCAGCACAATATTTGTCAAGGGGAGAAAAATGCACTGTCTGACGGATGATAAAACTCTACTCATTAAGGGAGCTCGAGGTCTCGGACCAGAGTTTATTTACATCGAATGAAATTGAAGGCAGGCAGGCGTATATGCTGCTTCTAAAATAGGGGCTCGAATCCCGCTTCGCTCAGACCATGGTCTGGCTTTCTTTCGAGCTCAATGTTTGGTTTTTCCTTTTCTTCTATCAAATCGAATAGCCTATCATAAACTTCCAAGGTGTTCAAGTTCATGTTGAGTATCACCGAGAGTGGGATGGTGGTTCAACCATGTCATTGGGTCTTACGGATGCCGCGCCAGGTGGGACCCCGATCTCCGAAACTGGTCTTGAATTCCGGCTTCGAATTCCCCAGCTCGAGATCATCACATAGCTATCAAGCTATCTTCTTAACAGAGTTTAAGATCCCTTCAACACCATCTGGCCGGTAGCATCTCTCTTCTGTATAATTCTCTTCTCACAAAGCGTCAGACCTGAAAGCAAAAAAGCTCCTCTGTCCCGAGACTACCCCGCTCTTCCCGCTCTCTGACAGCCCCGACACGTGAGAAGGTAGTTCCCATATTTGTTCGTCGTGATGACTTTGTGGGATCACGGCTGATCCGGAATCAGTTTCAATCCTCCTAGAATTGTATACCTTCAATATGGCTTATCTCTGGGCTGGCGTGGCCATCATCGTTGGTCTCATCTCTTATCTCGGGCTCACTAGCTCGAAGGACACCGGACCTTCTTCGAGGAAGGCTCAACAGGCAAGAGCTATGAGAGAAGTCTTCAAGTCTTTGGAGAAAGAAAATGGATCTACCAAGAAAGCTGCAGCAAGCCGGGTATAGAGTCCACAACAAAGTGTCTAGCAGGACTGACGATGATACTAGAACTCCGACATCTTAAAAATAAGCCAGGTGAGCAACGCTTTCCCATTGTGAGAACATTTCTTATAATACACAGCTCTGGATCTACCCCATCAAATCGATTCGAGGATGTCAAGTCTCCAGTGCGATATTGACCCAAGAAGGATTCTACTTGGACCGACGCTTCATGCTGCTCAAAGATCACTCGGAGACACCTCAAAAGCTCGAGAACATGCACATCACCAAATTCTCCAGCATGTGTCTCTTCCACCCATCTATCAAAGACAATAACACGTTGATCGTCACTTATCGCCCTCCCGGATCAAAGTCCAGCGACAAAGCAGACACGATAGAAATCCCATTCGAGCCGGAATCTCTGGAGAAGTTGGAGAAAGTGCCCGTGGTCATGCATTCTAGTCCCACGACGGGATATAACATGGGCCCCAAATACAATGACTGGCTCTCCGAACGCTTCGGCTTCAAAGTCATCCTCGCCTACTGGGGCGGGAATCCTCGACCAGTCCTAGGCAACCTCCCTGGTAAACCGACAGACCAAGGTCCACGATCTAGCAATGCTATTACGAAAGTCCTCAGCTCAATTCCAGTCATTGGACCGATGCTTGAGGCAGATGATGGAGTGATAGCGTTTAACGACTGTGCACCCTACCTTGTCATCAACGAGTCTTCCGTGGCTGATGTCTCGACTCGACTACCTGAGGATGTGGAAATGGATGTCTCGAAGTTCCGGGCGAATGTTGTAGTCAGCGGCTCATCAGCTACTGCGTACTGCGAAGACTACTGGGGCGAGTTGACGTTCAACGCGAGCAAAAAGAAGCAGGGAGCGGTAGGAGAAAGAGGAGAATCGAAGATCATTCTGACAGGTAATTGCGGAAGATGCAAGAGTCTGAATGTGGATTACAACACGGGAGAGAGTGGAACAGGGAGAGACGGCGAGGTGTTAAAGCTTTTGCAGAAGGATAGAAGAGTTGACCTAGGGACGAAGTATAGTCCCATCTTTGGACGGTATGGGTTTGTTAAGAAGGGAGATGAAGGAAGAGTGGTTAGTGTGGGGGATGAAGTCGTGGTTAGTAGGAAGAACGAGGAGAGGACGAGATTCTGTGAGTTTCCGTTGCATCTTTGTTGGCTGCGATTTTACTGACAAGGAGATAGATTGGCCAGGACTTTCTACTTGAATTTGAAGCAAGACAGCCTCTGCTCTGTCTGGCGTCCTGTTTCTCCGAAAGCTCGACCGCTTCGCTTAGCCAAGATCCATCTCATGCACAAACAGGCAGAGTATCTTTCAACTAAGATCGCGAGAGTTGCTCAACCTTAAATCATGCCTGCGAATCTCTTCAGTGTCCTCAGTCAGTATGTGCCCCCTACTCACCATGTATGAAGGGGAGGATTTAATTCCGCCCTCCTTCACGCTACTGTACCCCGCAATCCACCATCCGGGACGACCCCGCCCCCTCTACAGCTCTATCCGGACTTTTCCTACAGCTCGCATCACACCACAAGACTTTCTCTTCACGAAAAACAAAAATTCCATCGGATGGCTTGCAACGGCATTATGTCGTGCATCCTCTCCCTAGAATTGTACTCCGCGGATGTTTTCTGAATTCCGCTGCAGCCAAAATGATATATCGAGTGGCAGCACATGCCTTTTCTAACTCAACATTTCAAATACATGACATTCTATCATAATCTCCCAACATCTATATCCATACTCTTTCTTATTGACAAACAACACCCATCACAAGAATACAAGTGTTTCCAGTCACCAAAATGTCTTCCTCCGCAGCAACCCCCATCCCACACCTCCACCTGCACACCTACTTCCGCTCCTCATGCAGCGCCCGCGTCCGCACCGCCCTCCACCTCAAAGGCCTCTCGTCCCCCGAGAATCTAACATACACATTCATCCCGCTCCTCACTTCCGCCCAGCTTTCTCCCACCTACACATCTCTCAACCCAAGCGCCAGCGTCCCGACTCTCACAGTCACCCCATCAGCAAACTCAAACTCAGATGAGAAGATCATAATCCGGCAATCTGTTGCGATTCTAGAGTTTCTAGAAGAGTACTTCACCGGTGACGGGATAATGAGATTATTACCACCGCCAAGCGACCCAGTAGGTAGAGCACGAGTCCGAGAGCTAGTCAATATAATATCCTGCGACACACAACCTGTAACCAATCTCCGGATTCTCAAAAAGGTCAAAACGTTGAGCGACGAAGGAGGAGGAGGAAGCGATCAAGCTATGAAAGACTGGGCTAAAGATTTTATGGGGAAAGGGTTGGAAGCGTATGATAGGGTTGCGGAGGCGTATGCGGGACGGTATAGTGTGGAGGATGAGGTTACGTTGGCGGATGTTTGTTTGGTGCCGGCGGTGGAGGGAGCGTTGAGATATGGGGTCGATGTTGAGGGGTTGGGGTCCGGGACTGTGTGGAGGGTTTTTGGGGAGTTGAGGGGATTGGATGCGTTTAGGAGGGGGGGTTGGAGGTGGCAGGAGGATACGCCAGAGGAGTTTAGGGTGGAGTAGAAGCAGGGGGACACGCTGTCCTCGGATGGCTTTGAACTCAAAGTCCGGTATCAGAGCCGTCAGAGAGGATATGAAATATGAATGAAGTGCTGGAAAGTGTATTACTAGCTCTCAATCTCAGGAAGTCATGTTGAAACCCACCTTCACATCCCGTCTATCATTCTCACCCCAAGCAGTACTACTATCATCATGCACCGTCGTCCTCCTCATATCCCTCTTCCACAACCCCTCAAAACTCCCTCCCCCAGCCCGGTGCATCACACACCTATTATCCCAAATCACCAGATCGCCCTCCTGTTCCCACTCCACCTCACAAACGCCCTCTTCCCTAGTAGCCCACTCCATACACTCCTTCAGCAACCTCTTACTCTCCTCGTCCCCCACCCCAACAAGATGATGCGCATGTGCACCAACATACAAATTCATTCTTCCACTTGGCTCGTGTTTCTGAATCACTTTATGCAGAGCCATTTTATGCTGCGTTGGGTCGAGATCGGCGAAGTAAGCTGGGGAGCCGAGTTTGCGGGAGTGGAAGAGGGAGTGGGCCGCGGTGTAGTTATTGGACTCGAGCTGGTGTTTGAGAGGGGATGGCAGAGTAGAATAGGCGTGGCGAGTGTCGGCGAAGAAGGTGGAGCCGCCTGTCCCTGGGGGTGGGATGGTGTGGGCGAGGAGGAGGGAGTAGGAGGCGCGGCGGGGGTTGAAGGAGGAGTCGATGTGCCAGAGGGTGTTGCCCTGGGAGTGCGTCAATATTTGATCCAATATTCATCAATGTCTCTCTGGAAGCGGAAGCTTTCGGGCCTAAGGAACACGCGAAGGAGAAAAATATAAGCAGAATAATAGGCAAGAAAGGTATATCAACGTGTCAAGCGAAGCCAGATGAAAGGGGAAGAACGAGAAGCATGAACATGCCTTGTTATAATGCGCTCTCTGACTATCAAGCTTCACCACCTCCCCATTATCATCAATATTTCCCGCATCAAACAGCTCCAGATACGGAAACTTAGGTTTCCGTCCTCCAGTCAAATAAGGTTTGATATCGTCTAGATCGCCGAAAAGACGTGAGAACTCGACATGGCGTGTGTCATCTAAGCCTGTCGATCGGATAACACAAACGCCGTACTGAGCTAGTTGTCAGTCATATTTTCCGGATTTGAAGGGTGACGACACTGTGAAAAGGAAGGACGAGACGGATAGATAAAGGATGGGGTGTGAGAGGACAGGTGAGGTGGGAGAGATGTACTATTGCCAACGCTTCTTTAATCTCAGAAAATACTTCTGGATCGACTGGTGTTGAGAAATCAACTCCTTGGATCTCGGCTACGAAGGTTGGGTGGAGTTCTTTGACTGTGATGTGCTTGAAGTCAGGTTCTGTGAGAAGACCCGGCATTTTGTACTTTGAGTGCTCGACTTGAATCTTAAGCTAATAATCTCTGTTCTGAACCGCTTTTGATGTTCTTAGATAATCCTCATGTTCCCGTTCGAGCTGTGGAGGTGTTGTAGTTATCCTGAAGTTGATCTCTCGGGGAGAGGGCCCCACAAAGTGCGGGGAGGAAGGTCTACCCCGGATCCTCATAGCCGCTGTCAGTCGTATTGTCGAATATCTTGGTATTGCATTTAGGAAGTAGACATCCGTCGATGGATCTTGCTCATTTGCCTTCAAATGAAGACTTGCAGGACGACGACATCGGTATGGCAAATCGCAGATTGGAACTGCATCGTGAG
Source organism: Cadophora malorum (assembly GCA_017365405.1). Taxonomy (NCBI): domain Eukaryota; kingdom Fungi; phylum Ascomycota; class Leotiomycetes; order Helotiales; family Ploettnerulaceae; genus Cadophora; species Cadophora malorum. The sequence continues at coordinate 13,467 of JAFJYH010000198.1, read as the reverse complement.
GTTCAGGTCAAACGATGCCGTTATATGGAAAGATTTGCGATAAGTACTCGGTCTATCTCAGCTCGTCAAAGGTATCATAAGTCTTGAGTGCAGTATCTCTCGCAATATTGAGGACCGAGAAGGCTAGAAGCGTTGGGTCTTCTATGTTGATGACTCTATCGAGAAGTCTTGCAACCGGCGGAAATGTGGCAGACGACTCCTGCTAGACGAGAACTGCCATGTATGGTGAAGGGCGAGATAGGATTGGAGATTTCATCGGAACCTAAGATTTGAACAGTCTTCGCTCCGTATGAGGTTCTCCGTGGCTCTACAAAACTCGTAGAAGCTCTCGTACTGGGTTATGCCAAGACTGTGCTGCCTCGTTGATACATGCAGGCTTTTTAGAACCCTACTAGAAAGATTGCTTGGTTTTAGTCTGTGGACTCAGGTAGCAATTTTTGATAAAATAACAAGATTTTTTCTGCGTGATGATCCGGAAAGCATGCAGACCAACTGCCCAATCACAATGATGGGAAGGATTTGGCTTTCGACTGGTCAGCAGAAACAACATTGTGCCGATTGTCGTAAGAAAGGCGTAAGATCGAGGAGGACAGCCGGAGGTATAATTATACTCTTTCTCGGATCTCATTACAACTCCATCGATACCGATGCATACGTGATCCTGGAATCATGACTGGAGCTCTGCATCCTTGCTGTGATCCGACGTCTCCGAGTCCTATCTGGGAGGGGAATCGAAGGGGGGAAGTCATCAATATCGATGGAATCGAGACATACATTTCTCGAGCTGCAAAACCCACCTCGAAATCGGCAGGAACCCAAGCGTCGCACTCGGAAGCGGACACTAGTAATTCAAAGAGAATTATTCTTTTCCTGACTGAAGGCCATGGAATCTACTTACCCAACGCGCAGCTTCTGGCCGATTCGTTCGCATCACACCTCAATTGCGATGTCCTGATGCCAGACCAATTTGCCGGACAAAGTCGACTTCCAAAAGGCATCAAGCCAAGTTTCCCGCCAGGAGCCAAAGTACCATGGATCGAGGATGAGAACGACCCCAATTACGAACTCAGAGGTCTCGCAACACCGCTACAAGATAAATTTGAGACTTCAGATGCATACCCGTTTCTCAAGCCTCCATGGTGGGTACAAGAAGGACCCAAGGCATTCGAAGAATGGAAGATGCGACACGAACCTGCTGTCACCGATCCACTCCTTGCGCTTGTCATCATGTACATTCATAAGACGTATGGGGAAAACGTCAGAATCGGAGGGATCGGGTATTGTTTTGGGGGGCGATATGTGATGCGCTTGATGGGAGCTGGAATTATCGATGTGGGCGTTGTAAATCATCCTTCGTTCTTCACCATGGAAGAAGTCGCGAAGCTGGGGAAGGGCCAGCAGCTTGCGATGTATGCTGCGGAGACAGATGATATTATGCCGCCTGAGAAGAGACGACAGACTGAGGATGTAATGACTTCGATGGGAGCTACTTGGATGAGTACGGTCTTCAGTGGGACTGAGCATGGCTTCAGCGTTCGTGGGGATTTGAGCGTCAAGGAGGTGAGATTGGCAAAGGAGCGTGCTTTCAAAGGAGCTGTGGAATGGTTTAAAGATTGGTTGTAGATACTCAGAAGGATACACATCGCTTTGTGATTTCCTTTCATGTCAAATTTAAATATAGGCCAAGTATTCTGCATGTGATGGAGATCCCAGAGAGACTTATGAAGAGTTTAGGGAGGTTGAACTAGTGCCAGAGCCCCTGGCTTTAGCGACTTGCCGCTGAAGTTAGCGCGAAACAGCCTGTAGGTGGAGTTTCCTCCGCGCTTCTTTCAAGATCGAGAACATTTTTCTTCATTCATGGCGACCACCTTGAGTAGTAACATAACATTCCTTCTTTTCTAACTAGGCTTTCGGTTCAGAATTCCATAGCCGCACGGTGGAACACCTCATTGGGCCTTTGGTCAATGAGCAAGCAAGTCGGTGAGCCTTCTGGTTCACACCTTCCACGCTGTCACTATCGCATTCCCATTCTTCCCAGTGGAGGTACTCCATTATACCCACTTGTTTGCGAGTTCGAATGTCCTGGTCGGTCTTTGGAACAAGGAGACGAATCTTCAGGTACAGCCTCCTGACAAAACTTTTGTCGATCGATAAAGCATCAATGTGATGGCTCTTGTTCAGAGTTTGGCTCCTCGCCCCGAGGCCAGCCTACGACCATGCCACTCTGTCTCGGTACCTGTTGTCAGCCGCATAGTCTTACAAAGGTGACATACCAGTCTGATTGAGCCAATGAAAGGCAGCTTTCCTTCGTTGCTTGCGTGTTGTTGTTCTGCAGCTGCTCCAAACTCCATCCATGGCCCTATGCGGGGTCCCCGAAATAAGTGGAGAACTTCAACGGTGGTACACACTAGGTGTACAGCCTCCTGACTAGGTAGCTCTTCCCTAATCTTGTTGAACCTGGAGCTAAATTTTGGCAGAAGTATACCATCAAGCGATTTGGGTCGTCTACTCAGACTTAGAGTTCGACATGAGACTGCTCTGAGCTCAAGCTGCCGGCCGTGCTCGAATTGGGGTAAAGTCAAAAGCTGCGCTCCTGAAGCCTTCACCTAGATCATGTTAATATGGCAGTCATGGAAGCCATGGCAACGATGCTGACAAGAAACACGCAAGAGGTCATCGCATCAACTTGGCAACTCGATATATGTGAGATGGTGACCTGTTCCGACTTGTCCTCGGTGGCCGGACTTTTATGGATGGCTGAGTTTCGCAAGCTCCGTTAGCCTCGAGCTGTTGGTACACATCACCCTAAACCATTTCAGTACAAGGCCGATCTCTCGCGTACACAGCCTTCTGTGTGACCTCTTCCATAAAAACCTGTGTCATGCATTACCAGAACTCACAAGTATGCGTGCCGCGGGTATCAAAGTACAAGGAGAGTATTATTGAACTGACGGTCATTGAGACGAATGTCGACAATTCGGATTCGGACGAGTCAGAGATCGTCTCTCCTTTCTATGAGATAGAAAATACACTGAATCAGGTTCCCCAACATGATTTGCCTGACGATCAGAACCTACAAAGTTCTAGCCAGACGGTACCTTTTAGGCTTCGAGATTTTGCGGAATTGGTTCCACCCAGTGAAAGGATTCTGGAGGGAGGGACATCCAGTCAAGATGTTGCGGCTATCTGGCCTCCCCATTACAGCGAAGAATCGGAATATGACGAAACGGAAGGACGAAGCATATGTTGTGGAGGTGTAGCAATGGAGCCCCTGGAGGTCCTACCTCTCGAGGCAACAGGACGGAACACCCAACTATTCAAATTCTGTAAGTAGTGCGGTTACCCGGTGAGCCTCATACTGACATAGAACAGTCACCAAAAGACTCTCCCCGTTCATATCATCGATCGATGGCAGTGAGCCGCCTGCTTCCTTCACACGTCAATGGATGCCTTTCGTGATTCAATATCCGATAGCGATACACGTTGCAATATTGTCTGCTGCTTATCTCGAAGCTGCGTCGCGGTTTTTTGGATGCTGAGAAGTCGGTAGATGCCATATCATCAAAGGTGAAGTTGATTACACTCATCGATAAGCATATCGGTGAGCATGGCAAAATGGTGTCAGTGATGGATCGATAGCGGCGGTCATGTCTCTCGCCTCAAATGAAGTGAGTACCCTCCCGCGTTCATTGTATATATTCTGATCATGCAGTCGATCTATTCCGATCAGAGGAGCACGAAGGCTCATATGCGAGGTCTTCGAGATATGATTCAGACGAGAGGAGGAATACATAACATCTCTTTTTCGAAAAATGCTTCTGAGGTATGTCCCCTAATGGATCCCTGCAACAGTAGCTGACCAGACAGAACCGATTACCAAATTGCAAGTACCTACGAATGCGAAGTATTCCTAGATTACAGCAGAGATCCTGCTCTGGTCCTGAAGTCGTTCCCGTTGGAGTTAGATAGTCCCGTTTTGCAGTCGCACATCCCATTATTTGCGGATCTCATCACAGTCCACAAGATCAGTCTCGAGACAGCGAGAATTCTAGACGACGCAAGATGTTTGACAGTGTTGGCCCTGCGATCGAGCGAGAACGATCATTCGAGGCAGAGAATCATGAAAAACATCCACACCATTCATCAGCGACACACCTCATCGCCACCGACTAGTTCACCAGAGGACTCCACCTACCAAGCCTGCCGCTCCACAGCATTAGTCTATAGCACTTCCATTCTAACCTGCACACCACTCTCTCTATCGTGCACGCCCTCCCTCTTCCACGCCCTCTGGACATCGATGTGGCGGGTTCCTTTTCAACGATGGAAACGAATCCCTGGTATCTTCATATGGATCCTGTTAGTGGCGAGCCCATATGCCAGAGACATGTCTGAGGGAAGATTCTTCAAAGCTTTGATGCCGGCGACGATGATGGCGATGGGGGTTGTGGATTGGGACACGGTTGTCGGGACTTTGAGGAGCTTCTTGGCGGTGCAGAGGTGGTTGGGTGGTGAGTTGAGAGCGCGGGAGATCGGAGGAGCAAGAGTAAGATCACGAGGGCGACGCCGGACATGGGAGTGCCAGCTTGGACCATGTCGGAGGGGACTATCAGTACGATTCCGTATGGGATGTAGCTGTAGCATGCAGCTCTCGAGTTTGTAATAGGCTTTAACGGCGAAGTTGGAGTCTATTGAATAGGCAACTTCTCGTCTCGAACCTACTTGTATAAATACCTAAGATCGAGAGAACCGTTTCTCATAAGTTTCGGGATCGGGGCCTTTGTATTGAATGTTTGAAGGGGTGGCGAGAAGATCTCACGTCGTCACTGTTCTCGTAGTTCTCAAGAACATATTGAGTATATGGGCAAGGGCCATTCTTTGAGCTGATCTCTTCTAATTTGCATACAGATTTCTCTAATCTATGACCGTTGAGAATACTCCCCGCGAATTGGAACGCATCAAGACCGCGATCTCATCACAGTATCACGTGTTTCGCCACTCAACTCAAGTGTCAAGTCCAGAAGAATGAGCTCAGGGCATTTATTCTACGAGATATGAAATGCAGCTATTCCAATGATTGTAGCTGCTGCAGCTGGTACTAGCCTGTCATTATTTCGTTTGACGCCTTTTCGTTTCTTCCTCCTTGGGGTTCCATTGTTGTGCTGGCGGCTGCCGAAGGACTCAGCTCAATACCCGAGCCTTGGCACTCAGCTGAAAACCACTTCCTTCCAACCTCTTCACCTTGTCCTCCATCGCCAATGGAGAAACAAACGCAGCAAGACAGAGTCTCCAATATCGTCCGAGAGGAATTCGATCGAAAGTACCAAGGCAGGGGCTTGGGAGATGCTCAACCTACCTTTGATGGAGCATGGCCGCCTTCAGAACGCTACCTCGCGGGGCTGGCAGCCTACGCCAATAATCTCGACCCCAGCTTAGATCTCAGTAGTCCATCAATACCATACTATGGCACCCTTCGAGTGTATAGTCTTCAGCATATGTGCCAAGAGCTGAACCACCTGAGCAGAAAGACTTTAGATGAGGCCAATGCATCATGGCATGACCTGGAAAGAATGAGGCTTCTCCTTCGCGAGCAAGGTACGCGTCCCACACCTCAGACAGGCCATCGTTAATGAACTCAGCTGCTGCAATGAAAGATCTCGAGTATATCAATGAGCACCTGCTCGGTGCTTCGGAACAGATCTTCATCAAGACCGCACAAAGTCTCCGCGACAACAAGCTCTCCGCAGGACATCGCTCCAACGGCTGGCTTTACAGCGCCCCCAGCACCCGCTCTCTCGGCAGCCAACTACAAAAAGCGCTCCAAGATCACCTCCCTAAATGGATCACCTGGTCGTCCTCGGAAAAGAAACTCTAGCCAGCATACTACGCGAAGGGAAAGGCACCCACCAAAGTCTCCACGGCTGTCCGGGTCATCTCCAGCACGATTCTGAGCTTGTGCAGTGGAGCTAGTATTACCGTCCCGATGATCGTGATGAGTTTTGATCCGAGTAAAGAAAAGAGCTTGATTGTTGTGAGTGTGGCTGTTGTGTTGTTTAGTTTTGTGCTGGGAGCGATTGTGCAGGCGAAGAGTGAGAATGTGTTTATTGCTACGGCTACTTATGCGGCGGTTTTGGTGGTGTTTGTTGGAGTCAGTGGAGCGAATAATTGATTATGAGCACTTGGCACGAAGTTACCATGATGAATCTTCGTTCAACAGTCGTCAGTTCGTGGACTTGCTTAGAATCGATCTTGTCGACTCATCTCATCGAGCATTTGAGCATTTCTCTGGGGCTCTCATATCTTGAAGTAGGCCCTAACCAAGTTCTGACAATTCTGACGCGCCACTAAAAGCTATCCTCCTTAGAAGCGTTGAGTCCGATATCCAGGATATCCAAGATATCCATGATGGCAGTATTCCAGGGAAAACAGAATCTCGATAATCCCTGGCACCTCGCTAGAATGCGCGAGGCCCTGATCGCGTGGAGGGGTGGTGCGGGGTAATTTGAGTATGAGACAAACAAATGTGAGAAATATTTATATGTGAGTTCAACAACGCTCCAGATAGGCTGACAGTCAGGATAATGTACAGGCCAGATCGAGAAACCAACTGCAGACACAGCTGCACTAGCCCCTGCTCTAATATATTGAAAGTCGTGTTACGCTGACCGCATCCCTTATCACGAAGGTTCTTCCAATGATTGATAACCAAGTTATCTTTCTCGTTTGTCTAGAGGTAATCGAATATGTTGATTATGCAGCTGTAAGAAGCAGAGCCTTTATTTGCAGTTCTTCCTTTCGGATGCTCGTCAAGGATTGCGTCCGTGAACTTAAAAAGGCTTTGTTGAATAACAGCAGAATTTTCTTCGCTGTGGAGCCAACGATTACGAAGATATGGATACCCAGCAGCAGTTCTACAATGACCAACCCATCTGTGGCTCTACAAGTCCCGGCGACACGGCACTGATAGTGGGGAGTAGTGGGCCAACGAAAAGATTAAGCACTGCCAATACCGCCGAGCTGCAGCTTCCCGCCCCCTCCGAATGCTTGACCTAGGCTTAGTTCGGCAGGTGTTATCACGCCTTCAGATCTTCATCACAAATTTCTGTATTTGTCGTACCAACTCATGCCGGGCAGGTTGTATTTACGCAAATCACTTCTGATTTACGCAATTAGTATTTGCTGGGAAATATCAAGAGAGCGCCGGAGCCAGTTGACTTTATCTGCGAGGGGTGTCTCCACCACCTTTTCATCTCCAACATTAATTGCGTGCTTTTGGGAAGAAATGCTGCCATAAGAGGAAGAAAATCTGGTAGGAGAATTATGCGCAGTCCAGGGTCTGCAAACTAGTATACATTGACAGGTTCCCTGAGAAGGACTTCCGGCAGCTCCCCGCCTCAGTCCTCCTCCTCCAGCGCACGAGATGGCGTCGAAGCTTGTCAGTCGATTCCGCTCGCAGAGCAAACAGGAACCTGCGACAAGTGATCCTATAACTCCCATACCGCTTTTCGAGGGAGATGCAGTGCTGGTCGATCCAAAGCCAAAAGATTCGAAGCATGCCGCAATCGAGGTTGGAGACGAAAAAGCCGTCCCAGGAAGCTCAACTTCGGGCGATGAGAGCGCATCGTCATTTGGAGATGACGATCCCGCGATTAGAGACATTCCCATCAACGTCAGGCGAATTGTTAGTTTCGAAGATGACCCAACTCTACCGACTCTGACCTTCCGATACTTCATCCTCTGCATCATATTCATCATTCCCGGAGCATTTCTCTCCCAGATGAGCCATTATCGGACGACTTATGCGCCATACTCTGTCTTCTTTGTGCAGATAGCCTCCAATTATGTCGGAGTATGGCTTGCAAAAGTCCTGCCAGCTTGGAATGTTCGAGTCCCATTCACGTCTTATGGATTTAATCTCAACCCAGGACCCTTCGGTGTGAAAGAGCACGTTTTGGTCACCATCTCAGCTGCATCTGGAGCGACATACAACCTGGCGTATGCACCTGTCTCTATTGCCGAGTTGTACTTTGGGCAGAAAATGAACCCCGCCGTTGCCATCTTCTTCATGTGGGCAGTTGTGATTACCGGATACTCCTTTGCTGCCATCTCTCGGCAGTTTCTTCTATATGATCCCCAATATCCATGGTAAATATTCTTGTGTAGATTAGGATCCATTTCGACTGACACAAGCTCAGGTTCCAAGCCCTTTGCCAGACAGCATTGTTTGAGACGCAGAAGAAACAGAGGGATTTCCCATCAACAACTTCCAAAAAGCAGATGCACACTTTTTGGGCAGTTCTAGGCGCAGTGACATTCTGGCAATTCCTTCCCGAGTTCGCTTTCCCCATGCTAGGATCCTTAGCTTTTCTCTGCTGGGTTGCTCCAAGAAACGCTACTGCGAACTTCATTGGAGCAGGCTTCGGTGGTATGGGATTCTTGAATCTGAGTCTCGACTGGTCCAATGTGTCCAGCTTGGGGAACAATGGGAGTCTCTTCTTGACCCCATTTTGGACCCAGGTTATCATCTTTTTAGCCTTTGCTGTGAACTGCTGGGTCCTCATTCCTGCGGCGAAATGGGGAAGTCTCGGTTCTTACAAGCATGGCCTCATGTCCAACCATGTTCTGACAGGTATACTGCCCTCCTCTTTTTCCATGAGTCTCGATTACTGACTTCTTACAGCAAACGGCACCAGGTATCCTTTGACGAGCTTGCTTACTCCACAAGCAACTCTCAATGAGACTGCCTATGAGGAGAACGGCCCACTGTACCTCGGCACTCAGATGCTTTGGGGCATGTTCTTCGATTATGCCTCATATACGTCAGCATTGGCATGGATGGCACTCTTCGGCTTCTCACAGCTTCGCGCTACAATTAAGAAGCTTCGAGCACGGAACAACAGCAAGAACGGTGAAAGTATCAACTTCCAGTACAACGACCGACTCAACATTATCCAGAGATCTTACAAAGAAGTCCCACTATGGTGGTATCTTGCACTTTTCCTCTGCTCCTTCGTTGCTATTACTGCAATGGTTGCAAGCGACAATCTGTACATCCCATGGTGGACATACCTGGTCTCACTTCTTACTGGAGCGATAATTGTCACACCCCTTGGCTGGCTGTACGCGATCTCGAACTTTCAGCTTCCTATTGGAACGACGAACGAGCTGCTGTACGGTCTCATGATCAACGCCCTCAAGGGTCATAAGAACCCTACCGGAGCCACTGTCTACAGTTCCATCGCTGGTGATGCTTGGTATCGAGCTCAGTATATGCTACAGGACCAGAAAATTGGGCATTACATGCACATTCCCCCTCGAGCAACATTCTTCTCCCAGATATTCGGCGCTACAGTCGGTATCCCGATCAACTATGCAGTCATCAGATGGGTCATCGACACGAAGTTCGACTATCTCACTGGGGAGAAAGACGATCCGACCCATCAGTGGACTGGCCAATCTCTCGCAAGTAGTCTGTCGACATCCGTGCAATACGTTCTTGTGGTAAGTCTCGCAGTACTCCTATTACTTCACAGCAAGATTGACACAACTCCAGGGCCCCAAGAAACTCTTCCAAGAACCCCTCTTCAAAGTCGTTCCCTACGGCTTCCTCGCCGGTCTTATCGTCCCCCTCCTAATCTTCCTCTTACACAAAATCTTCCCGAGTTCCAAACTCAAATTCCGTCTCTGGAACACCACAATCTTCTTTTCCTGCCTCTCAAACTTCTACGGAAACATCAGCACAGGCTATACGTCGCAATTTATCGGCAGTTTCGTCGTCATGTACTGGGCGTTCAGGTACAGGTATAGGTTGTGGGCGAAGTACAATTATATTTTGGCCGCGGCGTTTGATGCTGGATTCAATCTGAATATGTTGTTGATCTTTTTGTGTTTTGGAAGTGGGAAGATAACGACAACGCCGCATTGGTGGGGGAATAGAGAAGAAAGTAGTGAGAGGTGCTTTGCGCTGGATTCGTAAGGTTTCTGGAGAATAATCGTCAATAAATGATACAAGAGGTATGCTAGTTGAATACTATCTGGTATTAGTGAAGAGCTCTGTGTACTGGCCTGGTGTGATGAAGACTGCTGAGCTCTTATTCAGGTATGATTTGGTGCAGGTCTGCTGGTGGGGGAAATGATGCTGTCATCACTTAAGCATTTCGAACCACCAACTAATGCGAATATTCCAAAGTCCGGCGCTACGTATATCTGAAGCTATCAAACTACTTCGTGGACACTTGTCAAGATGGTTGATTTCTTGACGGTTTAATGGGCGGACCAGCTTGAGCATGTGCTCGCTTAATTACAGGGTTTGCGGGCACTTCTTACAGGCTTCACAGTGCCTGAACTCCTCCTTTGGATTTCAGTGCTTTGGTGTAACATCGATTGCCAGCTCTCCTTATAATTCAATTTTCGAAACCTTCATGCGCTAATTTGTTCATCCACTTCGATACCTTTGAATATGACCTTGTCGTCATCAACTAACGCCTCTACCATAACTCCATGCCTGCTAAAGAACAAGGCGTGCGCTGCACGTGCTGCGATACTGCTGTCAGGAAATAAAATCAGTTCTGTCAATTAATGAATCGACGATAAAATATTTACACGTCGCAGTGTTAAACAATTCGTAAATTGCGTCGACGATCCGTACAGTCACTGTACATCCTCGCTACACTTTCACGCGCTGTTCTGTCGAATCTCCCGGCCCCCAAAGACACGTGCTGCTTCATGCTTACATGGTGGGCTCCAATGGACATCCAGAAGCTACGCTGCTGCCTTGATTTTCAAGTTTTCTGCTCCGATACAAGAGATCTCCCGCATGTATTATGGATCGAGGAATTCCCGTCAGCAGCACAGCCGATGTTTACTCTCGGCAACAGACCCTGCGCCTCGGGCCGGCCATGCAAGTTATCGGCACAGGGGTACCTCAGAGAACACTCGTAACATGTAGCCAATTAACCTTCTCGATTTGCTGCCAAAATGACAAGGAACAGCAAGCGAGATCAGATCTGTGGTGCTTATGGGTGTATCTGCAGGGCATTGACCAGCTCCGTGAGATGCTTGTCTGCATGTACAAGGGACGCCCGGATACTGTCCCGTCAACAATTATCGAAGCGGCTGCTCAATATGACTCGCTGTTCCTTTATCTACTGGCTACCCACACGAGGACCTCCGTCTCATTGGCTGCGGCTTTGGATATCTGACCAGCAAGACTGGGGGCTATATTTCGGAAATCACATGGCTCCGTGGTTGGCCTATTCGTCCACTGTCGCCACGGAGTTCGCGACCTTGTCAAGGGATTGATACGTTGGAGTGCGAGGAGCATGAAGATGGAACTGGAGACGAGGCTGATGGCTGATCGTGGATGCTATCTTTCCAGGGGCTGAAAGCGGGGAACGGCAATCCGCTTGCTAGATCTCAACAAAAACGGCAAACAAGAAGATTCTCCAGGATCCAGACAAGACACGGTACGGGGGAGTACAACACAGACAGCGATCTAGCCCTAAGGTATCTAAACCCCTGACAATTAGCCTCGCTGGTCGAGGCTGCCTTCGGCAAATCAGGACTTGTCCAGGTTCGCAGAACCCGAGGGAGCCTATCAGGATCCCACACACCGCATGCATCTGCCCTCGAAGTGGATTAGGTAATAAGTATCTACATCCAAATTGTCACTGGACTCTGCATCCTGAATCAGGATATCCTCCTGCTGCTTATGGACCTCGGGGAGATAGGTGGGGTTCCACCTGCAGCCTTTCTGCCCATGATCCGTAGGGCTGAGCCTTCTTAAAGCGAAGACACTTTCTTAAGTCCCTAGCGAAATACCGCCAACCCATAACATTGAGTGGAGAAGGGCTTTCCGACGTGCTCGAAGCCTTTTTTAGCTGGCTGATCAAGACTCTTTGTCATCTGGCCAGACCAGAGCACCCCGTGCATCATACATTCATACATCTTCAGATGACCTCCTGCCAGGTAGATGTCTATTAAGAAGTGCCCATTGTGCCGACCTACTTATTTTCCCAGTCAAGATGCCTCAAGAGTATACTGACTCTCCTAATATGTCTGGCAGTGGAAGCTCCCAGACTCCGGAAATGGATGGCATGTTTGTTGGTTGGACACCCGGAGCCGAGAAGGAGGTTCGCAAGACAGCCCCTAGGCTGCATCACAAGAAGAGTAGGACGGGCTGCCAACAATGCAGGGCGAGACGGGTTAAGGTACGTGGCTCGCTTTCGTTCTTGAGTTCAACTTCTTTCGTCTCCTGTTTCGGAGACTTCTCCAGATAGGTATCACCGTATCACAAGCTTCTCTGAGCTCCAATTTCTTGAGGTCATAAAATTCGAGCAACTCCCCACAACGAGATGCAGTGCTTGAGACAATTTTCTAGATTGTCCTGACAGTACGACAGTGTAATGAAGTCCATCCGACGTGTGGTAGTTGTGCGAGACACAAGACAACTTGTGTCTGGGGCCGGCAAGGGACGCCATCACAAACTCAGAACACCAAACCCAAGACATATGAGATTAGGCCTAAGATCCGTTTAATTCAACAAACAGAAATAACAGAGAGCGATGAGCCCCCAGAGTCAAGTCAACGACGCGTTACCGAGCTCATGCTCCTCCATCAATACATGGCCTTCACTTGCATGACCTTGAACTTCCCGGACGATCACAGACAACAACACGAATGGGGAGTCGCCATCCCTCACTTGGCATTCCGTCACAGCTCCCTCTTATACTCAATATACACCCTCGCCGCCCTCCACATCGCGAAACTGGAACCCAATACCCCCTCGCACATCGCCACCTACCAGAAGTACCTCGGTCTGACCCTCCGCTCCCACCGCGACGAAGTCGGCAAACTCAACCGCTCCAACGCCGACGCAGCATGCATAACATCCTCCTGCCTGCGTATTTGCACCTTCGCTCTCCTGCAAGAACGCCCTTTAACCCCCTACACGCCTCCTATAGAATGGCTCCAAATGTCCAGCACCACCGGCCGCGGCCTCAACGTCGAAGCCTGGAAATACATCGCCGATGACCCCAACTCCATCATGCGCTCCATGATCTGTTCATCCCCATGCATGCAGCTCAACCCTAGAGAAACCGGCAGTTTCCTCCACTCCGACCTCGAAACCGAACAAGAAAGCAATATCTTCCACCCCACCAACCGCACCCCCTTCCAGCACCTACTCCGGCGCACCCCCCACGACATCCACACGGAACCCTGGAACCCCCGCATCGAAGAAGCGTACTCCAGCACACTGCGCTACATCAGCTCAATCCAGCTCGCTATCGCAGCTCAGGAACCTCCTGCTTCAATATTCAGACGATTAGTGCTATTCCCGACTATGGTGCAGAGTGAGTTTATATTTTTGGTTGGGGAGCAGAGATCGCGGGCGTTGGTAGTGCTGGCGCACTTCTTTGCGTTTTTGGTGGATTTTAGGGGAGTTTGGTGGGTTGGGGGGATTGGAGG
>JAFJYH010000197.1:0-86663 GCA_017365405.1 Cadophora malorum | reverse complement strand
GGGGAGGGAAGACGGGGAGGAGAAGTAGTAGATGCACTGGGGAAGGATTGTGTGTTAGGTTGGTTTGTTTGGTTGTTCGGGATGGTGGGGAGAGGGAGGACGGTGGTGAGGGAGATAGGGACATGGATTAGGGCTAGAGGGTGAGGAAGGAGATTAGGGGAAGAAAAGGGAGTGGACTTACGTGAGAGAGAACAACGTAGTCGAATGGGGGACCGGTGTACGTTGAGAGGTAGATGAGGGGGTCTATGAAGTGGAATGTTATACGTGGACCTAGGGGCGTGGAGAGGATGTGTGCTTGTGCTTGGGCGAGAGTTGAAGGGGAGCCTGCGGAGTGTCAGTATTTCTGCACCGATGTATTTGTGCGATGCCGTGCTGGTGCTTGAAGCAGCTGCAAACCTTCCCCTTTCCCTTTCCACTGCTTCCTACATCGTCCCACGAAGCGAGAAGCGACACAAGAGCAAACGTATGAAACGAAACTGTAAGAAAGCGAAGAACAGTAGACCAGAGCAGAGATACCAGAGCAGGAAGACGAAGACTTAATAATTGACATCGTCATAACTTACCATAATCAGGTCTCCCCGGATCAAGCGCGACAACACTCCCCTCCTCACCGACCGCATCCGCCAGCGCAACCGTCGTATCACCCTGTCCACATCCTATCTCCAAAACCCTCGAACCAGGCTGAACATCCCAGTACGCAATCAATTCTTGTCGATGCGCGAGTTGAGATACGAGACTGGCCGAGCTACTTGTTGGATCGGGTCGGTCTTCAATGAAGTTGAGAGCTAGGGCTGCTGTGGATGTGGAGGTTTTGGGACGCAGGGTAGCGGAGGACATGGTTGAGAGTTCTTTTCTCTGGGATTTTTTTTTTCGATCAAGAGGGGGGGGAGGACGGGATCTATTGTGGTGTGAAGAGATTGTATAGAGTGGTCGACTGTTTGATTATTAGATGGTGGTTGTGGAGTCTAGATCAGGTAGGTATGGATGATATGAGATGAGATCGGATGAGATGTTCGTGAATTGGGGTTTTGATGGTACGGTAGCGAACCGATGGCTTGGCTCTTTATATGTACCTTTCGCGGGTACCTTTGTTTACTACCACGAGAACTAGGAAACAGGCAGGTAGGATATACGGATATGCATGGGAGGAAAATCAGATGAAGCTTTCCTCAAGTGACTCACTCGGGACTTTCATGTCCCAACGCAACACGTGATATTGTGTATTTGCTAATTCCTGTCACTCAAAATCTACCTTATGAGAGCGTCCCACTCCTGGGAAGATATGACGCCAATGTCATCTAGATAGGTAAAGGAAAGAGATGGGAGGGAAAAGCAGTGAGGTCAGGTGTCTGAGTCATGGCATGACTGATGCTCGGCGGCTTCATGGCCAAATACTAGAAAGGCAGGTGTATGAAGCAAGACCAGAAGTTTTGAATGTATGGAGCTCAACAGCTACTGAAAGCAGATAGAATATGAGGCAGGAATGCAAGAAATGGTCGAAAAAAGTGAATTAGTCATGTTGGGAAGCAGATCTGTCAATTGACCGCAATCTGGCACATAGGGTAACCCAACAGCCAATTGGTCTGCCTGCCTTCTCGTTTTCAATGGAGAAGGTGTCTCATTATAGATGAGTTGAACGATGACACAGCAAGCTGAAAAGTGGGAGGTATTATTACAAAATGCCACTTAAACCGTTTTCAAAACACAAATCTCACGAGTTGGCAAATGGTACTTGAAAATGCATCGCAATGCACGTCTCCGCATCTCGGCAGCTCCATCCCTCCTCATGCAACTTTCCGTATGTGGCAAGTGTCCGCCTTTCAGTCTGCGTCTGCTTGCTTCAAAATCCGGGATGCCGCAGCATTGTTTGTGAGACCTGCCTTTTCTTCTTATCCGCGCATACTTCCACCTTCAACTTATCGAAGCTGTTTATTTCCCTCCAGCCTCCAGGACAACGACGCAATATTGAGAAGCCTCGGTTTAATCCCCAGAAGGAGATAAGATATCGCAATAACTGCATTCGGATTTTAGAAGTACCGAGGAATTAGAGTGCGGGCAAACGCGCGCTGCCCAACCATCTGGTTCGGAGCTGAGGACGAGATGGGTTATGGTCCCGGTGAGTGCGTGCGTGCGCAGGGTTGAACCAAACCGCTGTCGCAATCGCGAAAGAGCCAGATTGATTAAAATTGAGGGGCAGATCTTGGCTGGACAGGATGGTGATTGATGGGGGAGGGAGTGATAGGCTGGATAACGGGTGAAGCATGGCAAGGCAAGCTTCCGGCTGAGCAGCTGAGGGTGTTGGGAGTGTGGCGAAAGAGCGCGTGGGATGCTGAGGGAGGGCTGATCGTTTCTTTGTTGTTGGTTGGAGGGGTGCGGGAATGGATGGCATGAGTTGTGGTTGGATGGGATTTTATATTGTTGAAGGCGGCTTGGAGTCTTGGAGGGGACCTTTTTTTCAGGGGAAGGAACGCAAGAAGACGCAAGAAGACGCAAGAGGACGGGATGAATGAAGATGAAACGAAACATATTTGGATTCGAGGAGCGAATAGAATGGAGAGAAGGACATGTGTGGTATCGTATGTTTCTGCTATTTCGAGTAGTGGCAAGTGTCTATTAAGATCTCTGTTATTGTCGCACATCTGCCTGGACGTGGATGCAAATCTGCATCTCTTTCGCAGCCTCTTGATTGTTGATTTGGAGCTCGTTGGTTGTGTTTCTAGTGATGGACACTGCAGCGCTGCATCCAAGCCTCTTCTCCACCTCGAAATGCAACTTTGCATCCTCAACTTTCCCAACCCTAACCCATGAGAATGATCCCATCCAGGCCATGCCGAACAATCTCCCCTTGGACTCCTGGGATAGCCAGCATCTCCTTCTTTACTCGTACACTTTGCATCTACTTATTCCCGACTCGCAAGGGTTCCCCTCATAGCGTCGCAAGAAGTGGGCTCTGGGAATCAAGTCCGAGGTTGTTGATCCAGGCCGAAGAGGAAGGTCAGGAAATTGTAATCAATCAGAGGCTTCACAGCAGTTGCTGACGCCGATGCGACAGAAGACAGACAGCGATGATCCATCTCGGTAGATGCTGATGTCGAGCACTAGAAGCACCGTGGAATGATTTCAGCCCCATATTAATATATGTTTGCAAGGTACGGATGCCGTTTGACAAATGACTGATAAGGGAGGACCACAAGGCGATTGTGACAGCGGGAATGGATTAATATGGCCGATACATGAATAGAAGGTCGACATCAGGAGAGTAACTTGGCTTTTAATATCACCAGACTGAGGAACGGCAGCTCAGAGCAGAAGGAGAGTATAGAGTCATATACTTGGAGTATGGTACTGCTGCATAGTAGGATGCAGCAGTAATAGAAAGAGATAAGCGGACAATACTTCAATCAGCTCGCTGTTCCATATAAACTAGAGCTATAGAGGAAAGTGATATGTTTCTCTGGATAACAGATCACATCGCCACGCTGATTCGAAGCTTTTAGCGGCCTTCTGGAAGGTTTGCTGTGGTCACTGGGAAGCCCGACCCTGCGAGAATTCCTGTAGACAGCCAATCACAAGGGCTGACTCCATTGCAGGACCCAATCTGTGGCGGGCTGCCGAAGAAGGTCCAGGGCACCAAGTGGAGAAGTCGAAGTTGAGTGGCGCCCGTCACTGGCTCACTGGCTCATTGGCTCCCTGCTTCGAGGTTCCCCCCTTCAGTTCCTGCCCCGGCAGGTCAGGTCAGGTCTGTCTCGTTTCTTCTTCATACCAGAGCAGTTCGTTTCCTTCCTTTCCCGTCCAGCCAGCCAGCCTTTCACTTCACACCTCGAGCCCAGACCAGACAAGCGTCCTTCCGTCTTACCTCGACACCTCGACCTTTACCTCGACTGTCCAGCAGAGCAGGACTTCGAACACCACCACCCTTACCAAGCTTCGACCTCTCTCTCTCCCGCATATCACACTTCAATCCTCACGCACCGCAGTGTGGTTTGCGATTCCGACCCCCGATTAATCGATTCCTGCGCTGTCCTGTATTGTCTTGTCCTGTACCACACCCAGCAGTCGACTACCTGACCTCGAACTGCATCCTGCAACCCCCTCATTACTCGACCTCTACTATTGCGCGCACTGCATGCACCAAGCGATCGACTCGACCTTCCCTCTACGACCGTAATGAATATTGCCCGCTACTCTCTCCATTGTCTGTAGCGCAGTCAGATCCAGGCTTCAATTCCATTGACTAGGCATCGAGCTTCCTCGCCCGGTTTGCTTGCTTGCATTCTACTCAACTGCATGCCTGCGCGCGAATTGCGACTCGAGTCCCATGTCATCCGTGACACCAGACACAATTGATGTGCCGCCAGAGGGACCACACCAAATCCACAGAAGCTACTTTCCGGTCTTTGTGTGCGCATAACTACTCGTCCCTTCTATAACTTGGAGAGCTCATCCGTCACTCATCGAAAGAATCGTTCGTGGTTGAAAGAAAGGCAAGGCATACTCCACGGCCAAGTCTCGTCCTCGAGTTCAGCCGCCCTTCCCTGCAATCGCGAAACATACCCATTCCTCGCTGCTCCCCAGCTCCTCTAGAATCAGACCATTGATCACTGCCTCCATATCTGCGATCAATCAAAACGTCCTTAACGGCCGCACAAAGACAAAGGTCGAAGGTCTTGCGAGTCTTTCGAGCCCAAGTCTCGACGAGTCTGGAAGCTTGCGCTCGAGCCCTCGACTTCCTTACCAGTGCGACACGGCCCGCCGACACAAAGACCGCGATATTGGTCTGGGACCAGCTGTCTGCAATCTCCTCAGGACATCATAACTGATCATTTTATTGGGGACGACTCGACGGTATAGAGATCTCCGCCGTCGCGGTGCGCGAAGCAGTCATGGACTACGCTGCATGCAATGTGGTGTATGTCGATCGCAACGCCCGTGAAGATAGGCTGGTGAAGAGAGAAGATGCGACATCTACGGCTTCACCGGACGGCGTCATAAATTATGCGGACGATCATGCGCCTGTCCACATTCCCGGCGCTGTAGATGAGAATCTACAAACCCTTCTTGGTACTTTTAGTGAAGGCAGGTCCCAGAACTATCTTTGAAACCACTTCATTCCTCTAACCTGCATCACAGTTTACGTCTGCATATCTGGAAAATCTTGTATATCGAAGCTATCCGAATTGAATCAATCCTCCATTGTCGAATTGATACCTACTCTCGTCTTAATAGATATACCATACGAAGATCAACTTGCCGAAAGACCTTCGAGGGAGGTGCGGACTCCTTCGCCCAGTTCGCAGCTTCAAATTGATGGACTACACGACGATTTGATAGATCAAGAGGCATACGGTTTGAACCTGCTGCAGTGGATAGCCTCCGAGATACAATATCAAAGTCTTTCAAGGCTAGTGGTGCCGGTTGCGGTAGTGTCCATTCCGGAGCATAATCCTTTGTTGATTACATCGAGAGGGAGGACCAATTCTCGATCGGAAGGTCAATTGGGTTACACCTCTTTTCCTTCAAAGAAACGTGGGGGTCTGGTTACGCCACTGGATCAAACGAGGACAGTTAAATATCTGGATATTGGCGCAGTGGATGTATTGACGAGTCCGCTACTCAAGGAAAGATTACCAAGTCTCGCAATTCATGCATACCGGGCACATAAGGATGCGTCAAAGGAACATAGAGCACTGATGGAAATGAAACGAGGGAGGAAACGGTCGTGGGTTGGAGTAGACGATCAGAAGCCATATGCGTATCTACGTGAAGCTATGGTGTCAGGATTGATGGATGGAATTTGCAAGCTTGGAGGGGATGAGGAACCACTTGCTCCTATAAGGATATCTATTGCGTTAAATCGCCGAGAGAAGATTGCAGCTTCCGTCGGGTCCTGGCATTTCTCAGCGCACGATTTCACCGACGACGAGCTTCTCCATGCAGCTTTACTGATGCTGCAACATGCGCTTACTATGCCGGAACTGGAGAGGTGGCGCATATCGACAGGTAAGTGGCAGCTATTTGGTGGTTATGTTTCGGATAATTGTGCTTCCATGCTGACACCCGATACAGAGCATCTCACGGCTTTTCTGGTGGCGAGTCGATCCGCGTACAATGCCTTTGTGCCGTATCATAATTTTCGCCATGTCGTCGACGTCTTACAGGCTTGTTTCCACTTTCTTGTCCGACTCGGCCGGTTGCCCCCATATCCAATTTCAGGTCATTCGCCAGAACCTCCTCTATCACCCATCGCTGATCTAATACGACCCTTCGACGCCCTTACTCTTCTAATCACCGCCATCGGACATGACGTCGGTCATCCTGGTGTCAATAATGCTTTCCTTGTCACGCTTAATGCCCCACTTGCCCAACTGTACAATGATCGTTCGGTCCTGGAATCATTCCATTGTGCGGCTTATTCCCAAATCCTTCGGAGATATTGGCCAGCAGCTTTCCAGGGCCAGGAGATGCGACAGCTTATGATTAGTTCGATCCTTGCCACTGATATGGGTCTGCATTTCGATTACATGAAGAAGCTTGGATTCTTACAGGAAAAGTTACATGAGAATGGTGGTACCGATGGTTGGAATGGCAGACTCATTGATGAGCAAAGAACTCTTGCTTGTTCGTTGCTGATTAAATGCGCCGACATCAGCAATGTGGTAAGTAAATTGACTGCCCGTACAAACTCTTGCTAATCAATATAGGCACGCAAGTATGAAGTTGCAGCTCGATGGACGTCAATCCTGACAGACGAATTCTCTCGCCAAGCTTCGATGGAAACAGACCTCGGCATCCCTACTGCACTCTTTGCAGCACCCACACGAGCCCCCATAGAGCTTGGAAAGTCTCAGATAGGGTTCATGAATATGTTCGCTATTCCACTTTTCCAGGGAGTTACAGATGTTATGCCAGGAATGGCATACTGCGTTGAAGAACTCTTGCGAAACAAAGCCGGCTGGGAACAGACGATCGCAGATGAGCAAGAAAGGGCGAGAAAGGACAGTGATGATTCTACCATGAAGGATGGCATGTTTTCCCCACGTACAATGAGCGTGGCCAACCCTTCTGATGCAAGTTATCAGAAGGTAGGTAACGTCGTAGCGCCCGACATGGACCTGAGAAAAGCGCTCCTCTCTAAGAACCCTTTCCCGATGAACGGAGTTTCCGAGGAGGTCAGACCACATCATTCTTCGCTCCCTGAAATCTCGCCGGGTTCGGAACCCCTGGTGGAAGAGTCCGCGAGTCCATCTCCCAGTGAAGTATTACCAGATTCTAGCTCTCGGCGCTCCTCCAAACCAAGTCAGCTACAACTAAGCTTCGCCACAGCAAGCGCTCCCGGTCTACTCGATCACCCCAGTCAGGACTCCTGCCTCACCCAGATCGTCGATCCACAAGTGAATGGTATATCAGTGAACCACAACTCGCTGGTCACTGATCCTGTCGTTGTCGATCCGCCTACACCACAAGAGCCCAAAGCTCAGGAGCCAGATAAGCAACGAAGCAGTGATGGAACAGAGGGAAGCAATTCTGCCGGGGACTGGACCAGTCAAGCCACGAGTGCCACCACGGGGAAGATGCCACTGAGCCCAAGTACGCAAGGGACGAGCATCATGTCAGACGCCGATTCTATTGGAAAGGGCAATTCAAGTCAGATCCTGACACCAACTGGGACACCAACTGGCAATGGACGGAGTTGTGGGCGGAGCTCGAGTAAAGATTCGACTACACAAGGAAGCAAAAGCGAAGGCGATGGCGAGGAGAACAAAGGGCCCCCGTCTAGCGTGACCGAGAAATTCGGGAAGCTGAAAAAGAAGCCGAGTCGATTCAGGATGAATTTCTGGAAAAGGAGTAAAAGCGCCAGCCCGCCCATGCCAGTAGGTGGGGCTAGAGTTGGCAGCGAAGATGGGATGAGCCAGTGATGATGCCACTGTCGTTATGGAGCGAAATGAACGACCTGTGACGAGGACATCGAAGATACGACCAAAGTCAATAAAAGACGGACGACTCACGAACAATTTCGAGCGAGGGAGAAGAGGGTGGGGGAAGTGTAGGATTATCGCTTATGTGCATGATTGACTGTTTATGTTGTACACTGTAAAGAATGCAACCGACGAGCAGGGGGACAGGTACCGGCACCGGCAGAGGCAGAGACATAGGAGATGGGGGTCTTTGACATAGGCGCAACGGCGTTTGGACGGGTGGGATGGGAAATGCGAGGACCTCTGCTCTACTTGCTCTGGGGTGATTGCTATCTCATTCGGCTATGGGGGCGTTAAGCGAATGCGATTTCCATGGATAGGTGGGAGAGTGGATGGTTGGTGACGTGTGGTGAGGGATCACTTTACTGGGGGGCTTGTAGGGCTGGGAACGAGGATTGTTGACTGATGAATGATATCATGCGTGATGTGTATATGGAGCAAAGCCGCCTGCTTATATCTTGAGATTCGGTACTGCACAAGTCTGTGTGTGGCGTGGATGCGATGAGGGGACAGGAGGAACATAGCAGAGCAGGAAGAGAGATGAGATGAGATGAGATGAAGTACCGATAGTATCAAAGATCAGAAATCAAGACAGTGAATCGAATCCAATCGAGTCCACGACACGTTCTTGAAATTAAATAAACGAGCCGGATCGAATATAATGTGATTCGAGACACGACATTGGTAGTGAAAACGTGCCCAACTTACTATATTCTTTCAGTAGTCTTACCTTGGCCCTCCCTGATCGTCTTTTCTTATGATAAAGTGCAATGTTACCCACATCTCCCAACAACCTCCATCGATGTATCGTGCTAAGAATAGAGAAGTTGCTGGAAGGGCGACGACGATGACGAGGAGTGCGAAGAGTAGAAGGAAGAGAAAGGGGAAGATGAAGATAAAGATGGGAATGCGGGCTGGGAGATAAAGAATACAGATGTGGCTGGCATATGTCGAGATGGATTGTGAATTCAAGATTTGTAGTTGATTTGGTGTTTTATTATGAGAGTGGAGTAGAGTACTTGAGAAAAAGGCGGATAAGTAGGTCTAACGCACATGACATGATACAGACGATCGCCTTTTGGAAATAATACGGTTTCTCAAATGGACGAAATGTCGCCCGGAAAGCTTGTACACCTGCGTGAGCCTGATCCGAGAGCCCACATCAAATTTTCCGCACTCCTTACCTTACCCAAGCTGCCCAGTGCACTTTGGCCGGAAGTGATGGCTTCAAGCTTTCAACTCGTCGTATTCCCTTGGTGGACAGACATCGCCGGCAAGAGCAGGCACATCACACTTGCACGAGTGTCTCGCCATCATCAACACGCTCGCAAACAGCCTGGTCATGCTCGTTGCTCATTTGGACTCTGTTCAAACTGGCCCGGTATTAATGACGACTCGGAGCTTTTTCGTTGTTTGAACTTCAACACTGATCAACGATAGTGAAGAAGCATGGGAATTCCCGGCTGAAGAGTGCTCTTGCACTGACTAGTTAACCTGTACCTTCTCGTTTTGAGATGGTTGACCGAGATTCACTTGTTACTCACTCCTCAGATACAGATATAAATCGCAAGAGTATCAAAACTTCACACTTCTTCCAACAACAAACTTCATCAACTTCTCCATCAACTATCAGTGAGTTCTCATCTTACCAAGGTGTATCAGTTGTCTGAAAGCTATACTGATGAATGTCCAGGGAAGAACTCACAGACGCCATATAAAGCAAACACTATCAAAATGCAACTCGTCTACTCCACAATGCTTCTCAAATTCGCTATGCTCCTCACTTTCTTCGTATCCTTGGGACTCACCTCTCCTGCTGGTTCGCCCCTTTCTACAGATGCCGGCCATGACACCACCGGCTTGAACTCTACCTTTGTCAACTCAGGAGCTAAAGCTTTACCTCCTCTCTCACCTCGCTCCGAGACTGTAGCAGATGGAGATGGTAATCACATCATCATCTTTCTCGAGGATGTGAAGTAACTGCACAAGCGTCAATTGTGATTGATATCCGGACCTCCTCCGAAGTCTCCCAAAGAAGCGAAACTGACATCATGCACAGGTTTGAAGTTCGAAACGTGTGTTCCCAACAAAGC
The DNA here is from genome assembly GCA_017365405.1 of Cadophora malorum. Taxonomy (NCBI): domain Eukaryota; kingdom Fungi; phylum Ascomycota; class Leotiomycetes; order Helotiales; family Ploettnerulaceae; genus Cadophora; species Cadophora malorum. The sequence goes on along the minus strand of JAFJYH010000197.1, from coordinate 76,594 downwards.
AGATCGAGCCATGTGCACTCTTGCCTATGTCGAGCGCTCAACCTGGGGTGGATGGGGCGGAGTCTGGCTTTACGACAATGGGTGCACTTTGCTTGGGGAGAATCACCACGTTGCGAGAAATTGGTAAGTACTCCTGCCAATCTCACCTCTAAAACTTCAGACTCCAGACGACAGAAGTTCAGACGCTGATCTGTCCATGCAAGCAGGCTCGCTGGTCGCTGGGGCCTCACAAGCAAGCTGCCATGGGTCGTCGACATCAAGATCACAAATCAATGGATCCCAAAGGACACCAAAGGTGTTAAGATCTGGTATAGATCTTATTGGTTTGTGCCTTTCTATATCCCCATCTACCAGTTCTCCAAATTCTGCTATCGGGCAACCTTAGCGACGAGAGAACACCCGGCTGTTTATGCAGTCTTCAGAGCTCCATTTCATTGTTACTAGGGCAAAAGTGGAGAGCAATTTATAGCTCGTTCTGATGGTGGTAGGTGTTGAATGCCAATCTGCGGTGCTTTTTCTGGGGGTTATTCAGGGACGGCAAATAGCATTCGTGGGACAGAGGTGAGCTTCGTGCTTATTATCCCAATGGCAGTCAATGAACGAACAATCGATACTCTTCCAAACAAACCCATTAGTGAACGATCCTGTCTCATTAATACCGTCCAGACATAATCTCTAAACGACTGGGCTGGAATAGAATCGATAAAGGCAAGGTGGGGCCAAGACGCTAAATTGCTAAGCGAATGAAAACAATCATAACCACACCTCTTCCTCGACTTGACTTGTATTTTGCGCACCCTGATCTACGGTACAAATTGAACAATTAGACCAGTATTCATACTTTTCTACCCACCACTACATGTTACAGCAAGTAAGGTGGTCACTTCCATCGCTTTCTTCCTGCACTTCATCTTCCTTCCCACATACCCAACCGCGATGACCACAGTCGGAATGCTCGACAGTGGCTTTGCCAGCCACACTGTCGATGCCGTCCCTACTTTTGTCGCATCAAACTATGGAGCTTTGCCCAAGCATAAATTCTGTGGAATGATCCCAGATGATGGGTATATGCGCTATGTTTCATTCATCAAGAAGCGCTTGTAAGCCTGCATTGACAGTAAAACTTCCCATGATTGTTGAAACATAATCTTCTAATAATAGCTTTCATTGATATGGATTAGGTCTCATTCAAATACACGACCGGAATCCACTCGAAGTATCTGCAGGAAACATTTGCGGTGTTTAGGGCACCTTCTGGATGCGGAAGCTTTGGGACTCTTGCTTTGACGCCTCGGAGATCTTAGTATGGCCCCAGATTTGTGCAAAAGCATGCCACAAGTAAAGTCTTCTTTGAGTGGTAGTTTCGTCGACGATAATTGACAGTCAAGGCGATGATCGGATTCAATGAATCTTGCTGTCAATACAAGACTGCACGCATCGCCGAGGAATGAACTTATTTAGCTCCGACTTCCTTGGTTAAAAGGACCCATAACTTATTGCTTCCGAAAAACCGTGGTGAATTGAAATGGTTTTATGTCAATCAGGAAGGGATTGCCGGGAAGTTAGTACTCGACTCGATCAAGCGAGCTCCAGAACCATTATAAATATCTGCTGGCCGAGCTCCAGGTATTCTAATCCTCTTCGATCAACAACCACAAACAATAATCACCGCCAGACAAAACCTTCCAGCCTCGAGCATCAAAGCTTTGGTCTTCAAGTGAGTGCCCTGCAAAATATTTCAATCCCTCCTATCCGACGCATCGAACGCTTTCCTACCATGACTTCGTGAGTCGAAGTCAGGTTTCCCTCTGACCTTCCAACTTCCCAAGGAATCAACTTTCGCTTTTTCTTAGATTAAAGCTGACTGGCTCGTTATCAGCTAAACAAATACGAATCAGACATCCACCTTCAAGATGCTCAACATGATGAAGGTGCTCACCTTAGTCCTCCTCTCCCTCATCTCCACCGTCCTTTCGGCCCCCTCTACTTCTCTCGCCGACCTCGACTCCGGCTACGCCAATTTCACCGCCGACGTTGCTGCCATGCAACGCCGCGATGCCAACTGGAAGCCAGGCGAAACAGTTATCGAAATGTGGGAGGGTTCACTACCCGTCAGAGTTTGCAATCCAAACAACGGAGACTGGACTATGTGCCGCGTCAACTATTACGAGAAGAGCACTTGGGGAGGTTGGGGAGTTGTTGATCTCTACGACAACAAGTGTAATCGAATCGGCCGCAATGACCACGTTGCTCGGAACGTAAGTGCCCCATAGACCTTATGAGTTGAGGTTTGTACTGACTGCGACTCAGTGGCTTGATCATAGATGGTCTCTTTCATCTCAGGTAAGTGCTTCTGTTTCATCGGCAAGTATATGGTGATTCTCCATTAATACCGCCATGACATGTGGGGTTCCAAAAGCTGACCTCTGTAATAGCTACGCATGTACGTGGATATCAAGATCACTCATAAATGGAACGAGAACTTGGATAAAGGTGTCGAGATTTGGTATCAGTATGTGACCTTTTCTGAACTCCTCCCCATTTTTACTCGCCCCTGATACGACCTCTGCCTTTACAAATTGCCTACTCCCTCAACTTCACTGCTAACTTTGACTTGCTCAGCAAATACCACGCCGAGCCATTCGTGAAGAATCCTTACCCCCAGTGGAACATGTGGTTGTGGAAGAGCCGAATATACTCCAACAACGAGCCTGGACAGATTTACTCCGTCTTTGGTGTTCCTTTCAAATGCCAAGGAGACCCAGACTGGTACGAGAACTAGCGAAGGGCGGGCACCGATGGGGGAAAATGCTGAGCAATTACTCGATTGACTCTCTATTTCCATTTACATACAGCTGAAGGCCGAGGAACCGTAGCCTGGAATTGATATTGAATATAAGCATGATTTTCTGAATTTGATGGTCGTCTAAGCCTATTTAATGTGATAATGACGGCAAAATGTCGAGAATCTAGAGGCAGCCTATGGCGTTTCACTGCCTTGGAGAAGTGAATTCCAACCGATTCAGGAGCCGTCTCACCTGAGAGCCAACAGGTACTTGGAGGGAGATTTATAAGGCCTCGCTGTCTTCTGTACACCCCCTCCTTCTTCCTTCTTGCCCTCCAAAGAAAAGTACGACTCGACTCAACATTCCGCACCAAACCCAAGATAATTGTAAATCTCCAACCTGTTACACTTCCATCAATACTTCAAGCTAATCTTCCTTCGAGCACATCACCACCACCTTTGATCTGCAGGATGTCCAACTCAACGATAAAGACTCTCAGCTTCCTCGTCCTCCTCTTCCTTACCATCGTCTCCCTCGTCTCATCCGCTCCCACCACAATCAACGAGCCCATCTCCTCCGAAGGTTTCAACCTCACCTCCCGCGAAGCCAACTGGGTTCCCGGCCAACCAGTCAACGTCTGGGTCTCAGCCGGCGGCCGATCTGTCTACTACAAGCTCTGCGAGCCCAAAGTCGACGATCGATGGATGTGCACCGTTAGCTTCGCCTAATACACCGAGAACGACTGGGCTGGCATGTGGATCTTCGACAATCAGTGCCGTCAAATTGGCTTCAATGGTCGAGTCACTCGTGATCAGTTGTCGCGTAGATTCGGACTCACTTCGCAGTTACCCATGTACACGGATGTCTGGGTTGATCGTAGCTGGAATCCAACTTGGGTTACGGGTGTTCAAATCTGTAAGTGTTGATTGTTTACCCCTTTGACTACAAGGAAGTTTTGCTGCTCACTTGAACTTGGATTATACCGTAGAAAGGCAGCTAACAGTCATGTTACATAGGGTATAAAAACTACAACAATCGTGAGCCTTGGCTTGCGGCCCCTCAGCAGTGGCTCCGACAGCTGGACAAGAGTGTCCTTGATCCCCATGATGGCAGCCGTCTGTGGTACGCTTTCCGCGTCCCATATCTGTGCTAGGTGGACCAAGTCCCAAGTATTGGGTTCTACTCGGGGATGAGTTATGGATTGCTTTTTCAACGGTGCTTTATTGAGTGTGCTGGTGGTTTTCGAGGTGCTAGTTTCTTGCCTAAGTGAATTTGCACGGGTTCAAGGCCACCATCCTGGCTGGTGCCTGGATTGGAATTTGAGCCAATCTTTCAGGCTAGAAATACAATGGACACCATGTGTCCTTACTCAGGATTCTTTTCGTGATTCGTAAAGGACTTCATATATCATTCCATAAGTCGAGCAGGGGTAGTCAAGACAGCTGTGACTGATAGCTCCTGGTATTGCGAGAGACTGGGTATAAATTGGAACCCACTCGCCAACCTCATGTATTAAAAAGATCTTCACGGAACGCCACTTACCACTGCAACAGAATCCCTACACTGACCGCGCCATCTCAAGACCTCATCGGTAATTGTGGTCCTCCTACACACAAACAGAATGTATTCCTCAAGCACACCCCTAAATATCTCGGCAAGTCTTATATTCCTCCTTCTCTCTCTCATCAACATTACCACTACTCTTGCTGCATCTACCGACAGCATCAAACTATGGTCAGACACACGTCCACCATTCCCAATGGGCGGCCACGGCGGCTCTGGCGATGCCGCTCCCGTATTCACCAACATCGAGAAAGACCGATTCTTCTTCAACTGCAAACCCAACCCGCAGACCAACACATGTGCACATTCTCAATGATGGACAACATCAAGTGGAAATCTGGCGCAAGCATCGACATCTACAACTGCAAGTGCCACTGGATTGGAAACGCTCACGCTACTCGCGAGGATCTCAAGTACATCAAATCTTTCAGAACACAGCCAGGTGGCAAGTTGTTGGATGTTCATATGGATTTAGAGTATCCTCATCGTGGTTCTCAAGGGTTCACGCCCACTTTTGATGGGAGGGCGATTATGCCGTTCGTCAGCTCTCCATTTCCGGCCTGGAATGAACAGGGCGTTATGGCTGCTCAACGGCCTGGAGAAGTTTGGTGGGGTGTTAGAGCTGCGTTCCCATGTTAGATGAGATACTTGGTGCATCACGGACAGGAGTGGACAGGACGTGTTGGAATTAGTATATCTAGCACAGTCTCTGGCTGGAGTAGAAATATTGTATTGTTTCCCGAGACAACGCTGCCGACGTCACAACTACCATGTTCTATGATCTAGGAATCCAGTTTTACATGACTGTCTTTTTTGTCATGCAATCCCCCACAGCCCGCCCTGCATCTATGGATTTTGTCAGAGTCTCACCTGTCGACTCTACAAACAATATCGTTGCTTACTATGCTGTCAGTGCGCATGATAAGTCTTCGCTGTCCATTCTGCCCTTACTACGAGGCTCGCCCCATCCAGCTCCTCCAGGCCAAAACAAAAAGTCGCTTAAAGTAGTCATCCTGTTCTTGGCAGAGGCAGAGGTGGCACAATTCCACATTCAAGATTGGCTTGTAATTTGCTACCTTTGTACACAGAATCGTAAGCTTAAAAGCAGAGACCCATGCGTGGCGATATTAGAGTGATTGTAAAAGTGAATGTTCCTGTATTTGAGAGCGGCTCGCACATTTTGTGAATGATTGCTCTAGCTTAGATCGAAAAACTTCAAACAGGCCAATATATTCATCTAGGTTCAGATGTGTATGGTCAGCCTTTCAACAATGGAGTTCACTACTATGGATAACGCAGATTCTTACGTCTTATTATCTATGCTAGAATGGAATTGAATATATGCTTCTTCCTGCTTGCGGCGACTTCGGGCAACCGCCAGTGAATCACACCTGAAAAGGGAGAATTTGAGTCACAAGTTAAGCCGACTTTCGGATCAGAGATTACCTCCTAGCGCAGAATTAGAGGCGAGGAGGGCATAAATACAGACCTTAATCCTCCTCGAAAGACTCTTTCTTTTTCCCCTTCAACTCCAATACACACAACTTCCTGGCCCACACTTGCCTTGTCAAAGAAGCAAGGCCATAACTGCAAGTACCAGCATTTTCAGATATAACCTCCTCGATTAAAAACTCTGTTCCTGGTTCGTTCACAGTCGAGGTTCTGAAGCTGGTATTTCTCGCATTCCCAGTCGAAATCAAGTCAAACAACTGCGAACAACGCAGTTCATAACAGTTTTTGGACACATCTGAAGGCATGTTCCTACTTATTGACCCCACCCTCTGCATTTGAAGATTCTAACGATCTCATACAGTAGTTACCAACCTCCTCGCCCCCAACATGCGTTCCCCCAGATCCGACGTCATGGTCCTCGCCACATTCATCATTCTCCTCCTCACCTCCCTCTTCGCAACCACCTTCGCAGCTCCTGCAGCTATCTCAGATATTCTTGCTCTGACTGCGGAAAAGACTTCAAACATCACCACTATTCCAATCTACCCCGACATCGATCTCAAGCCCCGCAGCGACCTCACCTCTGCAACCGTGCAAGGCAATCCAGTCACCGGAGAATACTTCAACCCAGAGCCTAAGGTCAGATTCCAGTCTTGCAAGCCACGCCAGGACATTCCCCAAATGTGCACTGTCGCCTACGCCCATCAGACCACCACGAACACCGCCACTTTGATCGCTTACGACCACAACTGAAACCGCCTAGGAGACTGGAAGAGAAATCTTGACGAGTTACGCAACGAAGTCAATGGTGAAAAGCATGGTTCTGACTTGATCACTCCCAACTTGAAATGGCACATCCTCCTCTATTTGGGTCAGGATTGGCAAGGATATCCCTGGAGAAACGCCAATTTGAAGGTCTACTATGCCTGGTATGTCAGCTTCCCTTTCTATTGGAAAGACTGGCCAGAGGAGTGGCGTGCGTCGGACAGAATCCGCTCTGGCATCTGGAAGAACACCTACTACGATTTCTTCCGTATCCCGTTCAACTGTGGAGACGAACATCTCTGAATGAGATCGCCTGTACGGTTCTCTCTCTGATCATATGCTCGATGGAGAAGGAGTTTTGGTGTTGATCGAGAGGTATACCTGGTCATAATGCATCGATTCCTCTGGGTTTCCAGCAGCATGATATCTTGAGGCACCGTCATCATCGTCTTGGTTTCGCGAAGGTTATGCTGAGAACAGTGCAAATGCAAAGGCGTCTGCTCGCTCTCATACTGAACATAAATCAAATGAAAGGTGCTTCACAAAACAAAATTTGTCGTCCTTCTTTGTTGCAATGTGATTGTGTAAATTGTGTCCATTCCTTAAGCCACCCAAGTTCATCTACCCCCAAAATTCGAAGCACACTTTCATTACTAGATATTATCTGGGCCGTTGACCGTTTTTCGAGTTAGTAATACTGCTTCTAGCTAAAGTTCACGTACAAAGGTCTTTTCAGTATATGTTATTACCATCAGACGAATGAGGCGTGTTAGTGGCATCAGCTATCGCGTTATCCGCAGAAGGTGCTCCGTATCCGTTCGACTTTGTGGAATACTCTCTCGTGATAAGGTCGTAAAAACCTCGAACAATGAAGCTCGGGATTGTGGAAAAGCCCCGCCACGGCCCGTAGCTTTTGCAAGATCTGCCGCTTCAACCAATTGAAAGAGGCTGAAGAGGCTCAACGGGAAAGTAAAATCTATTGCATTCCACAGCAGGAGGCTCACTGACTAATGAAAGTGGCATTTGTGATGCGGAGTAATTCCCTGCGAAAGAGGTGCCAAAACAAGCTGAAAGAACTCACTGAAATAAAACATCCGAAGAAGATTGACAGAACAAACACCCAGCGGCATGCTCATTTTGGCCAAGGCAATTTTTTTAGTTCATGATCCCCTCCCATGTATTTTCGTCAGACCTTGACGAGTAAAAACATTCTTGTGTGTATCTATAGTTGTAACACATGTATATTTTAGCTTGGATCTTCGAAATTTCTATACTTCTCTCCACTCACATTGAATCATATTTATCACGCACATTCTTACATCTAGAACATAATCTAGTAAGATCAGAATGCTCAACATCGCTGCCCTTCTCTTCCTCATCTTCGTGTCTCTTGTTGCCAGCTCCCCTGTCACAACTTCTGAAGATCTCGGGGCAAAATACATCACAGCATATAACCTGTCCCACTATGGTAGCGTGACAGATACCAAAAATGGCGTCTGATCTCGCAAAGTCAAACCAGGCAACGTTGGAGCAGAGATCAATTTCGGCAGGGAGCTGGACGGCGAGACGTTCTGCGCCGCAAATCCCGTCGACCTGACGCAATGCACGCTCACCATTTTCGACAAAGATGAACCCAGTCAAATGGCTCCAAGAATTTGTCTTTTCGACAACAAATGCAAGGTTTATTGGAGTCAACCTAGAGGCTCCGCGTGCACAACTGGAAAGCGCTGCTGGCTATAGCATGTTGAGCAAGAAGCCTTGGTATGTGATCATATATGTGATCATATACTATGTCAGGAAGGATATTGAAACCACCAAAGACTTTAGTCGGATGTACCGTGGCGAGGGGATAAGCCCAGGTGTCATTTCTGCAAAGGCAGCGCGTCGTATTGGCAGAATGATATGAACGCGGTTCGCGTATTTATCATGACCGACGGGACAGTAGACCGCCTATTTCGCCTTGCATGGGGATGCTAGATCACCAGCTCATAGCTTCGAGCATCGTGGTTCGGCCTTTCTAAATTTTTGCTGTTAACTGGGATGGTCGCTTATGTATGATTATTACTGGATTCAAGTTCTCAAGTCTGCTTAAAAAGAAGTCTTTTCATTTAGATTACCGTATCATTGTTATCTATGTAGAATCTCGCCATCTTCTCTTGAGTTATTGGGCTCTGTGTAGGGCTCTAGACCTAAAATTCATTTCTTGGATACTTTGCAAAAGCAATAAAGACGAATCATTGTTGGCATGATGCAAGGGGCATCAATTCTCCTAAATTGTCCCTCAAGGATTTCTTACGATCACTGCTGAATGGTTCGATGGAGACACGATATGTGTACTTCTACCACTCAACATACTTGGGGTCAGTAGGCGATAGTGGAGTGGGCGAAGGCAAACCCCAGTCAGAGACAGAATGGGAAAGTTGTTCAATCGCCTCTTCCTTGGGCGAAAATTTCTTCAAAGGAATACTGACGTGATTGTGATCAGTACAGCGAGGGATGTAGACTGGGGCCACGAAGCATTTATAGTACTCATCTTCATCGCTGTCCGGAATATTAGAAGGATGTTGACGGAGCATTCTCGCATGCAAACATTGGAAGAGTTGTGCAACCGAGAAGACACGTTCGCACTTGCTTCGTGCCTTCAATTCCGCTGTCAGAGCCTTCGTGAAGCTGTATCTTCCTGGCTCACGAGTGACTGCGTCAAACCCACAACCGGCAAGAATCTCCAGTCGTTTCCGTGGCTCAGTGTCATATTCGTAGTCTTTCTCGAAAGAGCTAGCAGCGGCGCTTGCGTGACAGCAATCTAGGATAAGAAGAACGTCAATCTCGGCATATTCAAGATTTGCCTGCATGGACGTCCAGTCGATATTTGGATGATCAGAATCCAATGTCGCCGTCAGATGCAGTCGTCTGTTCGTCAGAAGACGCCCGTGTCCACCGTAATAGACAATAAGCAAGGAATCCTCGTCAAGGGCCTTCTGCTTATGCTCTTGAAGCTCCTTGAGCAAAGAGTCAAAAGGGTTTTGGGAGGGAATGAAGTACATCTGGTAGTAGCTGAAGGTCAGAGACCCGAATGCATTCTTGAGATCAACAAGTTCATCATAGATATCCATGTCATCGTCTGACCAGGAGACAATGATTGCATAAATTCCTTTGTAGGGATACGAGGATTGCTCCTGGTCGGAATTCATGACTGCAATTGTCTGTTCGGCCTCTTCACTTAGTTCTTAGATTAGTACTATGTACTTGAAAAACGATCATAAAAGAATTTTAGAAAAGAAGAATAGATCCATATGGATGAGCATGATCTTGGAACAGCTTCCGCGAATTCAGCACACCAGTAGATGGCCCGCAACAAGCCTGACACGCTGACGCCTTCTGGCTATCATAAATACAGCTTGTAAGTACAGGTACGTGGATTATCTGTATCTTTTGAAACAATAGCCATGGTAGGCAGAACAAAGGGAAACCCAGAACAGCGTTGAAACAAAGGGGGAAAACGATAAAACAATGAAGAGAGGCAAATCCGAAGCTTAAGCGAGGCAATCTCTCAACAACCGCTCGGCTCGGTGCCTCATGTTTGTCGAAGCCCACGGGCTCTGTGTTATTTTTTAAAGGCAAGTTATTCATCATTGACACATTCCCACCCATCTGTTTCGTCACGGGAGAAGGGGTCGCCAGCTAGTCTGAAATGAAAATGCCCGTCTCTTCATCTGAAAATGCTTGGGGAGACTGTTCCCAGAAGCACCGCATTAAACACTTCCAGCCTCATTCTTTCTTTAAACATGGTCTATCTATATTGGTACTCCAACTCCGCAGTCTGACATACCTGTGGTCACTAACATTTACTTATCTAGTTCATTCCTAGTTTCGGGCCCGAATTTATCTTGCAGGTAATTGAGATCTTAGCGGCATGCCTCCGATCTACCCCGCAATTGCACGCACACCCCGCTGGAGCTTACTTCCTGATCGTCAGCGCGGCGAGTCTAGCCAGACTTCAGCAAATAAGAGCATCTGAATTCTTTTGTAATGAAATAGATATTTAGTTCCAGGCGTCGCGAGCCCCTTTGGTCCGCTCGAGTGGGGTGACGTCAAGGCTCTACGAACATTCCCCCGCATTTCATATCTTAATCCATCCCAGCTCGGTATTCCTTCTATTCTTGTCTTTTCCATTTACTGTACTACAAATTGCATGAGAAAATTTGAAGGAAAGTCCAGAAAATAATTCTCAAGTTCCACTTCAATATCAACAATCAATATGTCTGGCATGTTTGATAACGATTCCGACGGCAACCGTCGAGCAGCAGCCGAAACAAGCGATGGGGTGTTCAGCAGTAGTAGAGACACAGAGGATCGCGGAATTGGCCGTCGACCGGATGAAGGAATGTTCAGTAACACTTCCGATGGAGCCAATCGATCTGGCAACAGTGGCGAAGCAGGCATGTTCAACAACATCTCAGAGGGTGCTGAACGTGGTAATGATGTCGGCGCTGGAATGCTCAGCAATCAGTCAGATGGTGCAAATCGTACTGCTGGGAGTGGAGGAGCTGGCATGTTTGATAATTCTGGTAACACCGAAACTCGTCCTGGTAACAATGCTGGCATGTTCGACAATTCCGGAGCTTCTGAGACCCGTACTGGCGGGGGAGCTGGTATGTTTGATAATACAGGAGACGGGAACAAGAAACTCGAAGGTGGTGAGCATCGCCAGAAGGAGAAGGGCGTGAAGGGGATGTTGCACAAGGCCAAACAAGCCTTTATCCCTAAACCAGGTATGCTGCTTGTTCTTAATCGTCCAGACATCCGTCCTAAATGTGAGTAATAGGCTAACAATAGAACAGAATAATGTTTTTTTTTTTCACGAGTTGTTGCTCAATGTAAAGTCTACAGTCGCTAACAAAATCGGCTTCACCTCCGTGATCCACTCAAAGGGCAGGGCTAAGCGACACATAGCAATATAGTCATCTGTATGCCATATCATTACGTACGACCTGTGTGCTATTGGGAAGAACAACATAACCCCAAAGCAAGATTTCAATATGAGCACTTGCATTAACTGCTATGTCTCTTCTTTTGTCTCGCATTTTATTCAAGAGCAAATTCTGAAGGAGATTGTGAGTATGCAACTGCATCTTGAAGGGGGCCTCCATCTTCCTCTTTAGGCTTTCCTCATACACCGGACTGTACTATGTCGTAAAGCAAGGAAGAATTACACTTTACGCGCTCCAGTCTTCCTCCTAACTTTCGGAACTCTTGATTTCAATCACAAAAAGCAGACTTCAGCGTGGGTATACCCGGGTGTACCTAAGGGGTGCACCTAGGCGGATACCCGATCCACGAGGAATTCAGCTGGGCGGCTATCTAGAGGTCTCTTACTCGGATATACCCAGGTAGACCCGTATTTACGCCTAAGTCTGACAAAAAATGATGTTCGTGAAACCGAAGATATCTTTTAGAAGATTAGTAAGTCTTTTGAGATAATCTGATCTCTTTCTACTATTTGTTGATGAAAATCTGGAGTTGAGTCCAGTTATCGCCGTAGTGAATTATCCGGACTTTTAACCGTGCGGTCCGTGTCTGGAAATCACAACTAGAAAGCCATGGCTTTTCATTTGAACAATAAAATTTTCACAGAACTTCCTAACACCGTTGTACGGTGTTACTCAGCTGTGTTCCTTAGGAGGAGAAATTCACTAACAGTTGCACAGGTTCTTCCCCTTCAATATTAAACTACTCGAGACAAATTATCTCATACTCACCATTGTAGAACCAATTTGAGTTCGGCAGTAATCCTTGCCTATCAAGCGCTGCGTTGACTGGCTCTGATCGATACTCAGAATGGTGAAATTCAAAATAACCAAGCCGCTTAAAGACGATACCCCCTGCGTGAGTCAATAATAGACCAGATGAAGTACTCCCCGTTATTGACGAGCTGCTAGTGATAATTTCCAAGCACCATACGTCCAGAGGCTTCGCTTCATCAGAATCCCAATAAGCATATAATGGAAGCACAACGAATTCTCCAGTATCAAAGCGCACTCCACCAAATAGCCCATCCTTCCAATTTGATAGACGCAGGAATCCACGAACCATCAGTTGGGCAAACTCCACTTCCCCATATTTGAAGTCAACCAATTTCCAGCGAATCTGCCAATCGTCTTCTCTGACCGCCTGAAGGGTAACCACACCAGTTGGTAATCTAGGATGGTCAAAAATCACGGGACCTTCCAGAGAAGCCCATGACCATGTTGGCCCATGCCTCTGGTTGCACCACTTATTTACAGCCATATCATCTGGCCGCCGCCATCTTAGCTGCATACAAATGTCGAATTTCCAGAGACCTGCAATGTACTGGTCACTTTCTACTTGCAAAAAGCTGCCGAATGCCTTTGCTATAGCAGCAAATGCAGGGAGCCTGTCAGCCTTCTGGCTTAAGTTGCGTTCGGTGTACTCCATCACTAGGTCTTGCCAGTTTCCAAGGGCCAGATCCAAGTCTTTGTTCGCTGTGGATGATTGATCATCAAGAAGGTGTGGGTAGATCGAGTCGGTGACTTTACCAGTAAATAAGCGCTTGCTTGATGTATCATGGAAGTAGTTCTCGCCTCCGTCGACGAAAGTACCAGTTGGACATTCCCATACAGTTTGTTTGCGTCCGAATTGAAGAACGCGAAAAGATCGAAGACGCTCCTGGAAAGTCCAACCCCTTGAGTCAATAGGATCATGGTGTGTGATATCCAGACGAGTGGCAGAAAGAAAGGCCGATCTGATATTGCTAGCACTCTCTGAGCTACGGCGGTATTTTACTTGGCATATCGATCCATGAGTTTCAAATAAATCGCGGTCTCGAAGGAAGCTTTCGTCAGCTCGTTCAACCCTTGCGGCCGAAATTGTGAAAGCAGCGCCGGAATAGATTTGATCCATTTTTGGCAGTTCTTGATTACAATCAACTTTGTTATCTTGAACAATGCAGATGGCATCAACCCAAAGATATCGTAGTCTTAGTTTTCGCGTAGTAGAAATGGCATCCTGAATAGTTTCCGAGAGATCCTTGAGTGCAAAACCTTCACATCTTTCTTTTATGTTTGCGTCTTTTGTTTTCGACTCTTGATCGTGTCCCCAGCAGTAGCTGAGAGCTGCATATTGTTCGGTGCCTTCAAACACAGCTTCACAGATGCAAACGCGCTCGTTGCCTTCAACCCCAACATCAATCAAACGAGCAGGGCCCTGCTGCCCACTCAGTGCTTCTCGGAACGTATTACAGTACGCATGCTTTTCGTCACACTCGCGAATCCAACTGCGAATAGTGCAAAAGCTCCTCACCGATCCTGGAGTAGAGTTTAGAGGCTCTCTTTTCAAGTCGACAAAAGCCAGGCTTCCCTTTCGCGCGAACATGGAGGATTCTTCGATCCAAAGATCGCAGGAGTCTACCAATACGGTCCCGCCATCCATCCAGCAAAAATCAACCCCTCCCGTCTCAGTGCAATTCAAGACCAGCATCGGTCTCCTAGACGAGAAATCGGTGTTTTCAATAGGATATTTTTGGAGAATCACTTGGAAGAATTGGTATCCACCCTCGTCTGCTAGCACAACAACCGCGAACGGTAGGGTAATTGAACCGGGCAAAGTAAATGTGATGTTTTCGCAATGCCGACAGAGGTGCGCCATTTCTTCCTCCGCCATATGAGCGACTTCAAAGGCTTTAGCACTGTGATATAGCCAGTAGAGGAATAGTGGAGTTACGAACAAATGCGCAGTTTCGATATGGCAAGTAAGGAGGCACGACGGAGAAGGGGGTTTAATGCTGACGCCTGAATCAAAACAAAGCAAAGCAGCATCATTCTTTGGCCCTTAGTGGCCTTATTTTTGCGCTGGCTTTGATAGGCTGAGTTATGCACATGATAGCGGGGCCTTGTTGTCTTACGCATGGAACGTTCTGGTTGCGAGACCGAGAGCCTCAGCTTGAGTGGGGGTTCATGTCGAACGGGGAAAGCGTAGATCTCCTTTAGCTTGCTTTAGAGATGAGGTTACAATGTATACGATCAATTGTGTTCCTATGATGCTCGAAAAGGTTGGGTCTATCCTCCTCGCTCTTGGGGTCGTGCTTGTCACAGTTAGCGCACAGGTCGAAGGAAATTGACACGATGACTAACAGGGATGGTCACCTGATACTTCGCTTGACGCTGTGGTTTAGGTAGGACGCTGAACAGTGTGAGGACGAGAAGAATTCGCCGGACAAAAGCCTCTCACAAAATTCTATGGTGAGGATACCTTCTCTTTATGGACCCCGTAATCATGCCTTCTGCAATTCCAAAACCCATATCCATACCACTACGCTAGCATCCCTGCTGCCTGCTAAGCGAGGCTGGTGTGAACTCTCTTTCAACTTCTCCCGATCAGTGCCCAAGTAAACCAACTCGAGACTCTTCGATAGCGTAGCTGATCGAAGACAACTCTGAGAAGTATCACATACTTTAGAATCCTTCTATTAAGTTTGTATCTAGCAACATGTCGTCGCATCGACTCGACAACCTGCCGCCTGAAATTCTCACCGCCATTTGCTCGCATCTGCCTCGCTCAGATCTCCAGAGAGTCCGATTCAGTTCCAGGAAGCTCAACTCAATTGCATCGCCGTTCCTATTCAGAATCGCTTACTTGAAAGTTGGGATTGAGAGCTTCAAGAGACTTCAAAATATCTCCAATGACGCTGTGCTTAGCAACTATGTTCGTGTCATCAGTTACGATCCTGTAAGTAATCCATCGGGGAAGTCTTGTTTCACACTACCCCACGCTCTCGCATTCAGAACTAGAACATGTACTAAATACTGAGTCATGCAGTATACAATGAAGAACACCACCGCGCGAGTTGCGGCGGAGACGGCTGGCCCGGTCGATATGTTTGAACTGTGGAAAATGTACGACATCGAACGAGGTCTTCGAAGATCGAAACTTCCAGATGAACGACTGAGACCATTTTTCGATAGATGGTCCGCGCGGGTCGCAGATTTGGAGGCTCTTACACCTCTTTTGGAAGCCGAAATGCTCGCTGAAATCATGAGCAGACTTCCGATGCTTCACGCCCTACAGTATGATCTCTTCGCGACCGGGGAGTTCCATCCGTACTCTGGAGAAGAGAAGTCTGCTTGGGAGGTGAGCACTGCTGTGAATGAAGATACCTCCAGTAGCAGAAGACGTCTACAGAGACAGAATGAGAACAGGCATCAGGAACGAGCTTTTTGGAAACTTCTCCATGCATCATATGCCGCGTGCCGCACGAAACAAGTGAGGAAGATCAAAGCAGCTGATATGGACTTGGGATTTTGGGACTTGGCAGGCCGGAAGGCCTTCCCGCAGTCAATGGTTTTGCCAAACCTTATTGGCATCGATCTGCAATTCGAGCTCAGCTACGGAAATGGAAGTTCAGGGCTCTCACTCAAGCACATATTGGCCAATGCTCCACTCCTGCAACATATATCATTGACCATCAAAACTTTGGACTCCACTTCATACAGATACAATCAACATGCGCGGATTTCGGATTTCATAGCAGAAGATCAATGTTGGATGGACCTGAAGCACCTTTCTTTTGAGCATCTGGTCACAACCGACGCTGACCTTCGGAGTCTACTTGTGCGCCATCAGAAGTCGCTTCGCTCCCTAGAACTGAAACATATTCTGCTCCATCCAGGTGATAGTATCATCCGTATGGATGACGATGAAGAAGATCCTAAGGACCGGAAGGGAAATGAAGAGGTGGGATCTTGGCTCGACATGATCGAGTTTCTCCGGACCAATCTCTCGCTTAACCGCATGAAATTTGGGGGAGTTCTTGCGAATGGACGAAACGAAGCATGGAAAGTTGGTCCACCGCGGACCGATATTCTGCAGATGCCACACAGCTCTCTCTTGAAATTCAAGATCGAAAATTACATCTGCAAGGGGGGTAAAAGCCCCATCGATCGTGTTCCGCAAGACAGGGTCATGGCTGAGACTCCGAAGAATAACAACTTTGATACTCGTGGTTTGCAGATCCCGTATATTTGGGAGGATGAGACTTGGCGTCTCTCGGTGGTAGAGCTACCAAGAGTCCATGATCCCAACAGCCGGGATCCTTTCTGAATAGCACCAAGTATCAGATTCAACTTTATTCAGATACCTCACCCGAGATGAGGGTCGAATTATGCGTTTTGGTTGCTCTGGATCATCCAGCTGAAATTTGAATGCCTCTTACCGCGATGCATTCACTCCCTCAAAGTCTGACGAGTTATCGTCTCAGAGGTCCTTGAAGCTAGGCAACGTCCGAATTCTATGATGACATGTTTTTCATATCCAACACATTGCCCTCCACCAATCCACCCACTACCGCTCTCACTACAATGAAACTCAACCAAGACACACCCAACAACTCCCCTAGTCACCCTCTCATATCCTTGATACCCCATCCAATGGAACTTCATCAGGACCATCATCGGGGAAACTGAACCCGCCCACCAGGATTCGGCCTCTCCCCACCCACCGCAAAATCCATCACACTAGTCTGCGACGAAACCTCAAAACTCCTTCCTCTCGCTCTCGCTCTCGCTCTCTCCTCAGCAGTATCAATATCTCCTATCCTATCAGGCGAACTATCCACAATCCCCAAAGATGCAGCAGCCAAACAACCATCAGTACTCTCGTGCCCTCTTCTCATGCTCTCCGCGACACCGCCGTCACTGATACTGACACGCTGCTCGTCTCGTTCCCCATGATGTCCTCCTTCGTTCAGAACAGTGGCAGCCCTCCTCGTCTTCCTAACATTCGCGATATTCTGGGAAGGGATTCTGATATCACTTGGGTGATCCCGGTTCTGCGGCTGGTCTGGCTGATCGCGATAGTCGTGCTCATTGTCATCATGCTTACGCCAGAACTTCAATTTACCGAAATCGAAATCGAAAGGAGGTGGCATGCAGAGTCTTTGGAAGAATCCCATTCTCGTCAATCGAGAAAGAATTCGGCAGGTCTTGCTGAGAGTATGGTTTCTTGGATTTTCAGCAGGGGTGGAGATTGGATACTGCGAAGGTGGTTGTTTAGAAACCAATTTGTAGGTGAATGCTGAAAGACATGCTGGAGCGTATCACAAGCGAATGTCAACAAAGGATGAGTAGAGACGCGGATGCTCATCAGCATTCGAGACTGTTCTCGCATAAAGAGTTGTTTTCAAATAGTTGAATCGTGTCAATAAGTCACATTTGAAACAGTCATGAAAGATTTAGATGCATCTGGACATATGTGAAAGCCACGGTATCACGAGGTCTAAAAAACAGACATGACTCCAAACACACCAGAATTCAAGTATTCGGGAGCCCGGTTCTTTTGAGTTCACTTCATTTCATTCAACCCACATCTACTCTCATCTGACCTCCATTTCTCTCTTTCTCTCTTCCTCTCTCCATTCTAACCTCAATGAAAATTACAAACAACGAACCACCCCATATGAACTCCCCCTCCTATATCAACCATCCGTCCATGCACCCACGCTCCCACATTAAATCCGTCCAAACGACCGACCATCAACCAGTCTACCCAGATATTTACAGCAGCGCAACGCGTACAAAATGAAATATAACTACAATGCAAGACATGCAGCCAACATGCTATAACAATCAAGGAGATTCGTAGGAAACATAAGCGACATCTCAATATACTGCTGGCCGTCTCAAACCCCCTCAAGCCATGCCACTCCTACACAACATATAAATCCACTCACAATCCCCCGCCCTCGCCGTCTGAAAGCACCACTTCCTCATCTTCCCAGATACACCCCCCGTAGCACGCATGATCCCGACGGTGCCATCATCACCCACGATATCTTCCCAAATAGAAGCGACCACCCCTCTCTGCCCAAGTTTGCTGAAACACTTCGCACCGAGAACGCAATCGAGTAGGACTTGCGGATTCCCAACGTCGAGCACTCGTTGCGTGATCGTGATGCGTTTCTCGGGACCGTGGTCCAGGGCGGAAGCCTGACGCATGCCAGGCGGGGGAGCAGTGACTGTAAGACGGGCGCCACCGCGGTCGTCCCATTTGTTACCTGGCAGGCCGATGTACAAGCGGATCTTGAGATCTTGCCAGCCGAGATCGCGGACTGTGATGCCGTTGCTGAACATGCTTCCGCTGGCTGCGAGACTGGGACTTGTAGTATGTGGTGGAGTGGCGCCTGAGTAGTCGGATGAGCTTGTTGACATGTGGCCTTGACCAGCCTGGACGGATGATTTGGAAATATTGAAAATACCGCCAATACCGAATCGCTTGACAGCTGATAGTGCGGAGCTCAAGCTGCTTTGTTCGCTCCCAGTCGAACTTTGTGGAGGTGCGTTCGTTTCAGATCTTCGGAAACTCTGCTTCCTCAGGAGCGAACCATGTCGACTTCCAGCAACTGCTTTTTCATATGCAGTATTTTGGCCATAGGAAGCAAACATTCGCTGCTGTTCCATCATCTTGAATTTCAAATTCTCCATACGAGCTTTATGAAGGGCAGCGTAGAGAGCATCACAGTCCTGTTGATTAAGTGTTCGGTACCTGAGGGTGAGTGCGACACCTTTCATTCGGGAACTTGCAGATGGAGGCGCTGTAATCTCGATGTCTATTCGAGTGCTTTGGCGGAGGTTGACATGCGGCGTGATATCCTGTCCAACTAATGGATCTGAATCTCGGTTATGCTTCTTGGGCGTACCTACGTCCGAGCCGTCTAAAGCTGGAGAAGAATGAACGGAGCTGAGATCAAAGCATTCGACACGTCCAGGTCCTACTACAACCGAACAAGGATCTGGGTAAATGTCCTCCCATTTACCTTTCTTGTCAGACCAGAGTGACACCATAGCGGCAATTCTCTTGGTAGCGGTGCTAGGTCTTGGAGGCGTGGGCCTGTTGATAAATGGCGCTTGAGAGGCAGAATTCGATGGAGCTAAGCTGGCATTCGGATGATTATAGATCGACGCTGGGCGAGACGCAGGCAGAGTTGCGGCGGTCGTGGGTCTGGTGTCATCTGCCTCCAACTCATCCAGCTCATCGGCCGACTCGTCTGATGAATCCGTGTAAGAATCGGAATCGGACTGGTCAGACGAAGACGATGTACCGGATGCATCAGAAGGTTGATATTCATGTTTCAATGGCGATGAAGTACGGCGATTCTTCCCACGTGGAGTTGGTGAGTCGAGCGGAGGAGTGGACTTGAGAGTTGGCGTTGAAGTTCTATGGACTGGTGGAGGCGGCGGAATGTCTTCGGTCTTGGTGGGTGTTGTCTTATGGTACCTCTTCATACTCTCGGGCTCCGGCCTCATAGATTCTCTGAGCGGAGTGCTCGTCTTCCCTGGCGAGCTAGGTGACCGCAACTTCGGTACATCACCAAGTGTGATGCCAGCTAACTTCTCTTCTTTCGTATCGACGAATTCAGGCTTGTCATCTCCGTTTAGACCACCAGACATAACGCAAGGTACAGCACAAACCTCAACATTCTTACCATGGTAGCGAGACGATCTCGGCCGCTGTGGTGTAGTGGGCCTAGACTTCTGGAGAACAAGTGGTTTCTTGCCAGCCTTGTTCATAGCATCGTTCAGATCCTTGACATCTAG
Source organism: Cadophora malorum (assembly GCA_017365405.1). Classification (NCBI taxonomy): domain Eukaryota; kingdom Fungi; phylum Ascomycota; class Leotiomycetes; order Helotiales; family Ploettnerulaceae; genus Cadophora; species Cadophora malorum. The sequence continues at coordinate 56,421 of JAFJYH010000197.1, read as the reverse complement.
GATACTATACTCGCCAAGGTCGCTGATCTGGTCTTCCGAGAAGGTCTTGTAGACAGTGTGCATGAGACCTGGTACACCACCAGACACAGCTTCCTCTGCCTCTCGCCTCGGTCGTTCTCCCAACGGGATGTCGTCTGTCTTGGCCGATTTCAAGGCTCCTACAATACTTCTTGTATCGTCACCAGCTTCAGAGAGGACTGTCTCGAGTTCTGGGTCAAGCTTCGACTTATAGTGTATGATGGGCGGTGGAACAGGACTTGTACTAAGCTTTTCTAGCCATTCTGTTGCGACCTCGACCTCTTTGGCGTCAATCATGAAGCTTTCTCTCCATTCCGAGCATGTGCCGTCTTTTCCTCTGATCATGAGAACCAGTTCCGTCTCACTGTCTCCTTTTCGAGCAGAGATGGAATCCATAGAGACGGGAGGGAACAGCAGGAAAAATTTAGTGCCATCCGTCTGGCATATCAAGACATCTCCAGTGTCGTTCTTATCGGACTCGTTGACACGCAAAGTCAGTTCAACTTCGCACTCCAGATGCTGGCCGTTCGAGTGGATCATCTCAAAGGCAAATAAATCCTTCATGTAGACTTGACGCTCGCGATTGATGGTGACATCCTTGGTATGAGCCATTGTTTTAGGGTCTCGAGCGCGGGAGGCATCAGTATTGTTGGCACGCTGATCCTCCTTTCGGGCAACCTCTGCCCGGATGCGCTGTCGGCGGTATACCTCGAGCTCCTCGTAGGCTTTGGTGACGCTTTTGGATGTTTCTGTTTGTAAGAGCTTGTCGAGGCCCTGCTTCAAGTCAGTTATGGTCAATATCGCATAAGAACAAAGTAACACACCCTTGTTGCCTTTGCCAGACCCTTGATACGAACCAAGGGCCTCTTCAACATATACCCAACATCTGCTCGTTCGCCCGTATCACGAAGAACATCTCCATTCTCATTGATCCGCATTTTACCAGGGTCTGAGCTCTCAGCCAAAGAAGAGGTGCGAGATGCCGGAGCCAGATTGACAACCACATCTTCGAAACCAGAGCGCCAGGCACGCGAGTAGTCCTCGTACGTCTTACATGCAGATTGCGCCCAGCGAAGAAACTCGTCCTGGTTAGTGAGTGGAATCCGCTTATGAAGGCTCTTCAATCGTTCCAAGGCAACACCCATGTCAACAATGGGCTTAGTCAATGAGCTGTCAGTGCCGCTCGGATCGAATAGCCCAGCTGCGACGGCGGAATCAGACTTCGATAGCACGCAGGTGAGAAGCACAGGAATAACTCCATCAACAAGCGTGTTCAGTTCTCGCATATACTTAGTCTCATCTTCAGCCAATTCTTTCATCAGGTCTGGGACCGTAGCAGTATCAAGGTTCGTTCTGGTCGTCCGAATACTGCGAGCTGATTTGATGCTGTGGCCGCGTCCAGGAACTTCAGCATCAGGTAGAGAAAGCATCGACACGAGATCCGAGTGTTTGGTCAACCGCCTTTTAAGGCCATTCTTGTTGCTTGTTGAGACTTTGCTGTGCCGGGACAGGCTTGATGCCGTTGTTCCAGTCAGAACACTGTCTTGAGTGATCGTGGTGTGAGAAAGTTCGGAACCAGTTGATGTCTCGGTGAGTGATGATCCCGATGAGAGGGTACTGAAAGTCTCAACTGATGCAATTGTGGATAGTCTGTGCCCTCCAGTTGTAGGTGCCAATCGTCTAGGGAATGATGGCGGTACTCTAGAAATCTTTGGTTCTTCAAAAGCTGGCTTATCTTGGGCTCGAAGACTGTGCCTGGATGGCGGATCCTCCGGTACAGAATCCAAATCTCTGGACCTGTACTCATCGGCTCGATTGATATCTTTTTCTCTCAGTCCAATAAAGTCAAACGGGCTTGGAGCAGATTTCCCCATCGATGATTCCCCTTTGAATGCATCAAACACCGCTTCTTTCAGGGACAACTTCCTTGCAGATTTCTGAGAGGCGGTATTACGAGTTGCAGGACTCCGTCTTAGACCAGACGGAGAAACAGGCGGGGAGTTCTCCATGCTAGGAAGGGTGTCTCGGTTCTTGTGCTCAATGGGCGATGGCTCAGGCTGTGGCTCGTCGTTCTCCAGTGACTTTCGATTTCTCCGTTTCCGCTTGGGTTCGCTTGGCTCAGCATCACGCTCAAGTTCCTTTTCCAACAGATCTTCTTCTTTGTAGCTTCGCATCCGCGAAATCGGTGCTTCTGGGACATCAAGGCCCGCTGGTTCAGGCGCTGGCCCTTCAACAAATGGATCGACCGTTCCATTCAACCAGGAGTCGATACTGGGCGGTTGATTTGTTCCACCTCTAGGTGGCTCCGCAGAATCGTGCATCATTTTCTTGCCTTCGGTGTACACTCTCTTAAGGACCTTCGGAACAGCGGCGAAACTTGGATTTCGCTTCGGTCCAGGTCGCCTCATGGTCCCAGCCTCAGCACCGACTGGGAGATCCAGAACACTGAAAGCGGAGTTTCCAAATGGAATTTCATCCATAGATTCGGGAGGAGTGAGTGACTTGCGCCCCTGCCCTTTCGAACCTTGCCGTGTCGGCGTAACATAGGAGTAGTCATCCTCTTCATCTTGGTGAGTAGTAGCATGAGAGGGGATCCTGGATCTACCTTCATTTTCAGACGGAGGCATGAGATGAGAGTTGCTCTTCTTCCTCGGCGTAGCCGTAGGAGACTCGTTCTCGGATTTTGGGCGTCTTTTACTCCCATCTTTCCGTATCGGTTTCACTCTCAATTCTGATTGAGGCGAGCTCTCTCTCGATGGGCGTATCCTTATCCCATCATCATTTGAACTAGCTTTGGAAGCTGTCACTCTGATCCCGTCGTCGTATGAAGCAGATACCTTCGAACTCCCCTCCATCGATAGGGACGACTTCTGGTCTTCTTTCTTGGGCCTGTCCTTCGACGGTTTGATCCTAATCCCATCATCCCTAGAAGTCGACCTCGACGGCCTAACACGGATGCCATCGTCGAATGGTTCCTGCTTCGAGACATTCCTACTCCTGGGACTTTCCGTCCCTTGTCTCGAGGGCTTTCCACTCCTCGGCGAGTCATCCTGATGTTCCCATTCCTCGGCCTTCCGACTACGACTCCTAGGTTTGGGTTTTTCCAGCACGACTTCCGTTTCAACACTTTCCGTCCTACGGACCCAATCCTCGATCTTCTTCTCGACAGGTGGGTTGATTGCTGTAGCTTGTAGGAAGTTCTTCGGTATATTGCCGCCTTTCCTGGGCGGACTCTTCTTCTTCCTCCAATGGTCATCACTAATAACCCTCTTCTTCGGCGCAAGACTCTTACTCCTCGCCCTATCCGCATCGCCACTATCCCGTCCTCTACCACCACGGTCTTCTTCCACCTCGTCCTCCTCTCTAGCCTTCTCCTTCCTCTTCGCAGGCGTATGTCGTTTCGGTACAACGAGCTTCTCCTTCTCCTGCACCACCACCACCTCAGGCTCACTATCAGTCTCATATTCCACGATGATTTCATCGGCGCCTTCCCCTTTGCCCGCCCCAGCGCTAGCTTTCTGCCATTCTTTGACCCTCTCTTTGACTTTGCCTGGGGCTTGTACCCTCGCGACAACCTCAGCGCGCATCTCCTTCTTCACGGCATCTAGACTCTTCCTCCGAGCGGTCCGCTGCCTCGCAGGACTCGGCCTTCCTAGCAGGAAATCACCGAGGAGAGTAGGCTCGACTTTGCGCGGGCGGGCTGGCGCTGAAGCAGGTGTCTTCTGTGCATTGCCATTCTGCGCTGAGGTTTTGCGGAGGGGTGTTCGTGGTCCAGACGGTTTGCGTGGATTGCTGAGTCGTTTGGGCGTATGTGGGGTACTGGCTTTTCGTTTCGCGGGTGTATTTGGAGTGGGTGTATTGTTGTTTTCATTGTCATTCTCGTGGTCGGAGGAGGACGGGGAGGATATTGGTGGTTTTGCCATTGTCTAGAACAAGAAGGAATGAGAGTCAGTGTACATTCCTCCGCAAATAGAAATGCGCTTTCCCTGGCATGGGAATTGGACTCTCAGTATTCTTAGGGCCTGGAACAACTCCTTTCGAAACATAACGTTTGAGGATCAAATGTTCTGGAGCTCAATCGCAGTAAGTAAACACAAGAAAACATACCTCGAATCTTCACTCCCAATCCAGGTCCAGCTTCACAACATCAATCCCTCCACATCAACATCAACAACCAAACATCGGATGAAGCATGTGAAAGTCGTTTCGCGCGTTCCGTCTGCAGCTTCCATCCAAACACAAGCATTCCTCTCTCCCTCGTATTCTCAATTCGAAGCTTCCTCTGCAGGTATGCGATGTATGTAGTTGAAAAGAATGTCTTGCCTTCCTTTCGCAGATCCAGCCCAGATCAAATCAAACGCCCAAGTCAAGATCCAGATCTCACAAGCAAGCCAGCAAGCAATGCAAGCAACCAAGCGTCACAAACGCGCAATTGTGCTTCGTCCGGGTGTTCCTCAGCTTCTGATTCGCAAATCGGCCGCGCCGCCCGATGTTGGTGCAGCAACGCGTAGCCGCAACAAAACAATCCCAAGCCACCGGCAGCGATCAACCCAGAAAAGGAATCCCGTGTCAGTGATGCACTTCTGCTCGTGTACAGAAATAAGTTCGTATGTAAAATCTCCTGTTGGTCAGTTTCGCAGCAAGTCAGAAAGAAAGCCTCCATCAAGGCGAAATCAACAATAGATACATAAAAACAAACGTTCTTGAGTTCAGGACAGGTAGCGTCGCATTGTTATCATTGTTGTTATCCTCAAATCAAGTTTCCCAATTATAACATCCCTCTACTATTTGTTTATATATCACGAACACCCATATCTATATCATTCGCGTAGGCACCTCTCCATTGTTATCAATACCTCCAAGATATTCTTCATTTGACAACCAGTTTACATTCAGGCGATACGACCTCACTCGCAGCAGCTCCAAGATCGGTGTTTTCACTTCCGATGCTTGCCCTCCCCCTTGCAAACCCAGCACTCGACCACCGGGGCATCAGCCTCTGATTCGCTTCTCCTCACAGGGACCTTTGAACCAGCCAGGACGCCCGTGCTCGTGCAGCTTGCTGAGCTAACATCGTAATTCTAGATTCCCCATCCCAGCTCAGCTCGAACCCAACCCAGATCTCAAATCTGAATCACCCGCATTCCATTCTTCACTCTTCAGCTCGAGCCTCACAAAGACATTTCTCAACGCAGATCAGATCTCGCGTCAAGCCTAAAGATCGACCCAGAGTCCCAGACCTAGACCCAGATCTCTCACACAAGCCCCAAGAACCATTTACACTTACACAAGCTCCACCCAAGCTCACACCCCAAGCTTCATAGTTAGCGCCACAATAGGTACCTACCAAGTCACCTAGGTAGCTCTAGCTTCTACTTCCAGGTTGCATCTGGGTAAACTCCCCCCTCTTCCCTGGGCCTCTTCCTTGATTTGTGCCAGGCTTCCAGCATGCACCCAAAAAAAAAAAAACCTGGCAGGTCCAATCAACTCCCACCATATCTATCAGTGTTCAACTTTCAGGGCCTTTCACAGGGATGGAGGGGTGTTCTAAATTCCCACCCACTCCACTGGTTCACGTTCACGTTCTTGACATCACGGCAGATCGCATCGCATCGCATGCCATGCCCATGCCCATGCTTCAGATTTCCCGTACCGATTCTGTCAGTCAAGTTGCCCTGTGGACAAAGTGCCATCGCACTCTCCAGCAACTCAGTATAATGCAGGAAGGGTCTTTCTCTATCTTGAATCCCAGTCCCAGTCCTTGGGCATAAAATCCACGGGGAAAGTCTCTAAATGGACAGCGTCCGTCCTGCGCTCTCGCATCGCATGTCAAGACGATAGAAGAAGACATCTCCCAACATACTCTTCCTCTTCCACTCGTATCATGCAAAAGGTATAAGCAATGTTTCATATTGAAAAAAAATCTTCGCTTGCTTTTCGCAGAATTGCAGAATGCCCGAAACTTGAAAATAAAAAGAAACGCAAGAACGAATATATCTGTCTAAGGTATCGATCCACCATCTAAGCATATAAAGCGCCATCCCATTCTTTGGATTCGACCTTGTCCGCTATGCTATGCAATCACATGCAATGCTATGCCATGTTCGCTCGCTCGCCCTATGTACTCGCTCGCAGCCTGGGTATGCTCTGCTCTGCTCCATTGCGCTCCAGCATAAGAAAATCATCGTTCGCACTCAAGCTCCACGACGGGTTTATATTCCGCTCCAATCCAGCCCCTCTACCGTACTCCATGCATGCATCTCCAGGTTACCAAGTTTCTCCAGTCGTACAGTACAAAATCGTATGATCTCGCGGGGTATATGTTGAATGCCTCGGTTGGACAGACGCGGGGATCTGTCTCGTCTCTCCTTATATGTCCTTCTTGGACCCCTTTGCCTTGCCGTTGGTGCCTTTTTGTAGTGCCAAAGTCATCTTGTCGAATGCTGCGAAGGTTCGTGCGATTGTTCGGACGCTGCTGACAAGCAGTACTGCGTTAAGAATTAGCAATGCCACAGAAAGACTCAAAATCCAGCTCCCAACTTACAACCTGGGATAACCATCCAAATGAAGTTCACCGCGAAGAAGTACACCCAGAAGTAAAGAAATTCTGGGCGACTGTATGCAGCAGAGTTGTAGTAGTGGTCGAACATGGCGGTGGCATAGTAAAGAACCAATCCGTACATTTGTCCAACGCAAACGATGATTTGAAGAGGGTGTCGGAGAGGGTTCGAGGTAGTAATGAAGTAGGCAATGAAGAAGCACATTGGGCCCCAGGTGAACTGTTAAACCATCAGTCAGTACAGGCTTTGCAGGTTTCTAAAGGACCAGGGACACAAACCGCAGTGACAGTCTCCATGCAAAGCACAAATGGGTCAGAAGTCAAGTATCTCGAATCCGAAAGCGCATATTCCTTCCACAGCTGACCAAAAAGATCCTGAGCAGGTGCCATTCGTGTATGGTTTACGGAGAAGTATCCTTCGAAGCAAAGATGAATTGCGCCAGCTACATCGATCTCCAAGTCAGCCTGTAATCTCCAATTGACCATTTGCACTTCCAATTCTGCATTCCAAAGCCTTATCGATTGCCCTTAAGTCCAGACTTGCGTCCTGCCACGATAAAGAGCCATTGGGAAGTTGGCAGAACACAGGGAAGCACGTACAGATCACAAACCACCAGATAGCAGCCTTCTCCTTTCCTGGCAGATTAGGATGGACCTTATCAACCCAAAGCTTGGTTCCCCCAACGATCGTGAGGATCATGGCCACGAAGATGGTCAGAAGTACCTGCATGGTCATCTCGTTCGCAAGGTAGGCGGCGATTTCGACCTCGAGAGGATAGAATGGATGGCTGGTGCCCATCAATGGCGAGGAGGCGTTCATGGCAGTATCAATGATTGAATCCATTTTTACTTCCTGCATTTCGTGATTGTTGGAAAGAGTGAGGAGGTTGAGATAAGCAAAAGAAAGCTCCCAATGCCTTATATTGTTCAATTGAGCAAAGCAATTGATTGTCTGGAGCCGATTGAATGGGGGTATAAAGATGGTGAAGCTGGGTGAAGGGAGAAATGAGGTACTATCTCACTTCTCTTTGTGGATTGGAGTTCAAGAGGGGAAGGAGCAAAGATGGAAGGTCGGGAAGGAAAGTGGGAATCAAGTCTCAAAAGCCACGACAGCACGAGCGAGCAACGCAGCGCAGCGCAGCGCAGTGTGCAAGTGGTGCGGCCAAGGACAAGAAGGGAAGCGGTCTGGTGTGCTGGATCATCACCCAGCCTCCTCATCAAGTCCAGTCTAGCAATTTTACCTTGGCCCTGTCTCGACGAGCGCGGGTTAGGTAGGTACCTAGGTAGGCAGGGGAGGGGAGAGCCTGGTAGACGATGGCTGTATGATCATCACCTGGAACGATAAATATGCTTGCTTTTCAGCGGGTGTGCAGCGCCTTTTTCCAGCGTGTATTTCAAACAGGGCAGCAAGCTCAAGCTGTCGTGTCGCTTGCATCGACTTTACAGTAAATCCTATGGCTCGAAAGATTCTAGGGTGGACCCTTAAATGCAAGAGCCCGTAAGATCAGGGGTTAGCGAATTCTTAGGTGTGGCTTTAACTGGATTCAACTGGCATCGGGGGTTGCGCGTGGGCTGTGGGAGCGAATTGGAACTCTCGTGGGGCCTGCGGGGGATGGGTGGGAACAGCATGGTGGCATGGGAAGGCTCGTGGAATGCAGAAACCAAGCCAGAAAAGCCTGGCCAGGCCGGGCTTGACTGATGCATTTATTTAGGCCGCGAGGCTTGTGGTGACATCCTTCTTGGAAGTCTGCAGCTGGAAGATCAATGACGAGCACCTCCCTCCTGACAGCTGGAGCAGCCTATGATATATACAATATCCCATCTCCAGGTGAAGATGCTCTTGAAATCGCTCGCTACAACATCTGTCCGCCTCCCCGAGTCCCCTGCCCCATAGTAATGCCAAGGCATAATCAGTTGGGGAGGTGGATCAGACGTTGAGGGAAGATGGATCTTCAGGAGCGGTGGGCATAGTGGAGCAAAGATAGAGTGCTGACCAGCTGCTCCCTGGACATGGACGGCTGGCCAGGTGGATACTGGATATCACGATGCCTCTCCTCTTTCGTTAGCATCAACGTGGCGTAATAGGTATTCGTCTCCCAACCAGGCTTCCGCTACCTATTTTACCGTAAACCAGGGCAGACAGGGTTCTTCAATTCTTCCACGATATCCTAGATGCTAGCGAGCTGTACACAAATACTGCCTAGTTTTGACTTCCATTGAGTTTTGAATGCACCGAAATGGCTCGGGCGTAGCGACAACACAAGAGAAGGCTTGGTTGATTTCGGTGTCCGAGTCATGTGTCACCGAACAACCACGCAAATGGATCCTGGGGTCCGGGAATCCATATGCATGACTGCAGCCTGTTCTGTGCAACAGCGTGCAAGGTACCAAGTGTCAGGTACCGTACTTTGCTGGTTGAGATTTAGACCTCGGGATGACATGACGAGTCAGCGGCCTATCTGATGCCGCGCATCTATTCAGAGCTCAGGATCACCTGTTTCCAGCAGGCTCCACGAACTTTCGGAATCGAAACGTGTCTTCCATTTCGTCACTCCCACCACTCATTCCCGTGATTCCCTCGTCCTCCATGAGATCCTCAATAGTGACGCGGCCTTGCTTCTTGTCGGCTGGTATAAGATTCAGCGGGCTCTCCTCGCGCTGACCGTAAGCTTCCGAGCTTTGCAGCTGAGCCTCTTGCCACGGAACGTCCTCGTCATCTGTACTAGGGATAGACGCCAATATGCAATCCTGAGAATCACTGAAGAATATTGCAGGATTCTGAGAGTCGACATTCAGCCAACGACATATCGTTTTCCCAATCAGCTTCCCACCAGGTATCTGGGCCTGGAAGTCAACAATCCTTGGCCGATCCCATGAAGGCTCCCATATGTGTACCAATCCTCTGGATTCGTCGCCCTCGCACCTGATCATAAGCACTTCGTTGATCGAGGGGTGCCACGTTGCTTTTGCGATGGGCGCATGCATAATAATTACTGCTCGAAGTATACGGGTTTCGATGTCCCAGATCCAGATAGTTGTAGGCAGACTCTCTATTCTGGTCGCCAGAAGAGTGCCCGAGTTGTCGAGTGACATGAAATTTGTGCCCGTCTTGGGATCGATATTGTTCGTGGTTGGGGCTCCTGCCGTGGGAGGGCATATAGTTTGGGTCGCTGGTACAAATTCACGAACGAAGGCCCCCGTTGGAGATGGGCTTATCTGCTCTTGCCAGATCTTGTCGTGTTAGCAAGCACACGTATGATCTGACAATGGACCTTACCTGTAGGGACTCCGTGGGCCTGACAGATGTGGTATGCACAACACTCATGCTTTCCGAGAACGAAGGCGCAGACAAGACTGTCACTCTGTCTGTGAAGTCTCCGATAGCCATATGCACTCCGTTCTTACTCCAGTCGAACAACTTGATGCCAGCGCCCAATGCAAGATCAACCTCGTCTTCTGATGTAGTTATTGGACCGTTCCAAGCCTTAAACAAATGGCCATCTGCGGTATACACCAGCAAACGGTGTCCTTGGGAGGCGGATTCCCAAACAGTTAAAAACCTACCATCAGCACTCCACTGAAGTCCTTGAGCGTCAGTAGTGTCTGGCCACCATGATCTCTTCACGTCCAAAGTATCTCGCGAATGTATGCTGATGATATCCTTCCCTCCAGTCCTAGTTAATAGCGCTAGATTCCCAGCACCTGGCCTGTACGACAGACCCTTCGGAGCGTTTCCGGCATTGTAGAATTTTGGTGAGCTAATCTCGATAGATTTCGAGGTAGTGAGATTGCAGATGGAGAGCTTCAGTCCGAAGTCTGAGAAGATGCATATCTCGTTATGGTCCGCCCCGAATGCTACATATGCTATCTTGGTTGTCCCTGATGTCGGATTGGAGATGGTAGCAGAGAATTGGGAATTGGTTGTTGAATAAACACGAATTGTGTCCGCAGAAGCTAGAAGTATCCGTGTTGAGGATGCTGACCATAAGAACCACAGAATGGATGATGCCAGCTCGGTCGGGAGTGATATAACGCGTGTTACCTCGAGAGAACGCGTTGCTCGAATACTGAGCTTGGAAGGAAGAATCGTCGCAATGTATGCGCCGTCAGGGCTAGGGAGGGACTGGGTAGATGCTACATTCCGTATAATGATTAGCGATGACCGCAAGCAGTAGAAGAAAGTCGGCTAACATTTTAAAGACCGCGAAAAGCGGATTTGGGGCTCCATGGTCGAGATGTGTGAGATTGACAGAACTTGGTTTGTTTACTTTTGGATCCCTCCCCAGTGCTTGTTCGATGCCAAGCCTTCGACCAGACTTTCCCGCTTCCAGCCTCGGGCCCGATAAGATAAGCAACCTTGCAACTGAGAGCGCCCTGCGCCGTAAGCCGATTCTGACGGCGAGGCGGCCTGAGTAATCCCCCACTTACATGAATAATCTCAACCTTCTCCGGAGCAAGCAACCGTCTTTTCTTTTCATGTTCAGAATCCCTACAAGAGTACTCAGCGTTCAATCTCTCGACGGTATGGGATGGTATCCTACATGAAGAACAGATGATCGGTTGAGCACCCACCAGCAAGCATTATGGCTACTCTACTGAGGAAATCCACGAAATCCGCCCCTCACCTACGATCACTTACACGGCTTCCAACAAGGGGAATTGTCTCTGCAGCATCTGCAATACAAGAATATCCTCGTCACGACCTTCCTCCAGAGCCACTTGTGCAACTGCGGAGAGAGGCGATCAAGAATGCCAAACCCTTTTCCGCCTTCCTCACAGATACCTTCCAACGTCAACATGACTACCTCCGAATCTCTTTGACAGAAAAATGCAATCTGCGATGTCTGTACTGCATGCCAGAAGAAGGAGTTCCTCAATCGCCGCCGCGGAACCTTCTTACCACTCCCGAAATCTACCTCCTCTCCTCAACATTCGTCTCTCAAGGAGTCACCAAGATACGATTAACTGGTGGCGAGCCTACAGTGCGGAAAGACATTCTCCCTCTGATGCACCAAATCGGTTCTCTTCGATCGCAGGGATTGAAAGAACTCTGCTTGACCACCAATGGCATATCCCTCCACCGAAAGTTGGACAGTATGGCGGAGGCAGGTCTTACTGGCGTCAATCTGAGTCTAGACACTCTCGACCCATGGCAGTTCCAGATCATGACGCGGCGGAAAGGCTTCGAAGCAGTCATGAGAAGCATAAACAGGATACTGGAGATGAACAAATTGGGGGCAGGCATTAAGCTGAAAATCAACTGCGTGGTAATGCGGGGTATGAATGAGCGGGAGATTATACCATTTGTGGAACTGGGACGAGAACAAGACCTCGAAGTACGGTTCATCGAATACATGCCATTCGACGGCAACAAGTGGAGTCAAGGGAAGATGCTCAGCTTCCAGGAAATGCTGGACATGATTCGGGAAAAATACCCAGGTTTACGGAAGGTGCAGGATCACAAAAACGATACAAGCAAAACATACGAGATACCTGGATTTGCTGGGAGGATAGGGTTCATTACAAGTATGACACACAACTTCTGTGGGAGCTGTAATAGGCTGCGAATCACGAGTGATGGGAACCTGAAAGTCTGTCTATTTGGAAATGACGAGGTCTCGCTTCGCGACATGCTCCGGAAATCGAATAACGGAAACCCAATCGACGAAGAAGCATTTGAAGCCATGAAACAAATTGAGATGGATAGACGACAAAGCTTGTCGGCATCTCAAGGTCCACTAGGAGGAACAGAAGCCGAGCGAGCACTGCTAGAAGTTATTGGAATTGCGGTGAAGGGCAAAAAGGAAAAGCATGCCGGCATGGGAGAGCTAGAGAATATGAAGAACAGGCCGATGATCTTGATAGGTGGGTAGGTCTTCCATCTTATTGATCACGGTGTTGCATTGAAATAGGCTTTTGCATTGCGGGCGTGCTTTCGGCGTATACCCAGCATATGTGTACGTAGGTCATGATATCACGAAAATAATGTATATACATGAGCCATGACTACTATGTTGATGGACTTTGTTTACTAATACTACTTCCATCAGATAAGTCCTCCACCAAGATGTCCAGCTCTAGACCATACTCAAGATTTCCATCCGAATCACGTTCCCTTCCGCCTTGGAAACGAATCCCAACTCACCTCCTCGCACCTTCGGTGTCATCCCATATTCGTCTCTATTCCAGCCGTTCCTCTCCATTTGCTAATACCACCACCTCATCCACTCCACCAGACGTAGCCACGCCCAAACTCACACATCTCACCCCCTCCGGAACAGCACACATGGTAGCCATATCCCACAAATCTCCCACAACCCGTCTCGCAACCGCAGTCTGCACACTACAATTCTCAAACCCCACCGCCCTCCCCCTCATCCGCAGCAACAACATGAAGAAAGGCGATGTCTTGTCCGTAGCAAGGATAGCAGGGATCATGGCTGCGAAACGTACGGCGGACTTGGTGCCGCTGTGTCATCCGATAGCTATCACACATGTGAGCGTTGAATTAGAAGTCGTTGGTCAGGATTCGACAGCGCAGGTCATCAACAGTGAACAAGAAGAGGAGAAAGATGTTGAGAGAAAGAAAGAAAGGGTTTCCGTGCCATGGCAAGGAACGGGACAGGGTGATGCGTATCCGTTCCATGTTGTCTCTCCGAAAGCAGTAGAGCATCAGACCAAAGCTACAGTAAAGGCATCCAAGTCAGCTGAGCCGCCTGGATCTTTCAACGATAATACTACAGCCAAAGGAAAAGAGAAGAGTTTCGGCAGTATCAAGATCTCAGCCACTGTCCAGTGCGATGGCAAAACAGGAGTCGAGATGGAAGCGCTTACCGCAGCAAGTGTAGCTGCTCTCACTGTATACGATATGTGCAAAGCTGTTGACAAAGGAATGCGTATCGAGGGACTAAGGGTAGTACGGAAAGAAGGCGGGAAGAGTGGGACATGGGTTGAAGGGGAGAGTGTGGAATAAGCGCCAGCTAGTCGCTACATCGACCGGTTGTGGGTCCTATAGTAGAGGCTGCTTCTTTGCAAATTATCACCAAGTAGTAGCAATTGCAAGAAGAAATTCACCGCATGTTCAAGCGCTATCTGTAGAAGAAAGACCGTCTCGCTTAATGCACCCATCCTTTTCCGTTGGCATGAGAATCTCCTTTTGTCTCATTTCATAATTCTTTTTCTCCCTTTCGATTGCTCGTCATTTCTCGCCTTGATATCACGATATTCCTCTTCTATCCTTCCGCCGACCCAAACTTTTGAGAAACACTAACCTCCATCCTCCATACTCTATCTCCGTCCTCCCAAACAAAAAGCGAACTCCCATCCTCTATCTACCGGTCATGGACCGCGTCCACTCTGTCGTCCGTCGTCTCAAGCGAGCTTTCTCAAAACTCAAGCCGCATCGGAAGGAAGTGACGGAAAAGAAAGCGAGGGTTTAGAAGTCCAAGAAGGGAGATCAATCTCCAGATCTACATCAGCCAATCGATGAAGTCCTCGAAAATCAGCCTGCCTCTGGAAACGGAAATGAAAACACACCACACACAGCCTCCACGGCGACACCATCAAATTCCAAACATCCAGAATCTACCAAGCAGTCATCACCCTTCCATCCAGAAACCCCACAAACCGAAAGCTCAATTAATGCCATTCCCAATACACAGTCTCGAAGCCAAGTCGACGGCAGCGTCACGCAAAACTCACCGGATGCAAATAGTGAAGTTCGCCATGAGCTTTCTAGGTGGGGAGAAAATGGTGTCATTGACGAGCATACATTGTTAGAGCAGGAAAGGAGAGAGAAGAGACGATTCAGGGGTTACGGGCACGACAGACTTGGGTACTGAGTGGAACACCAAACGCGAGTCAGATGCATGATATTGGAGATCTGGAGGAGATGCTGAGGAGATAAAGAGAAGATGGGGGCACGGGGTCGAGAGATCAAGGGTTGAGCGGATGATAAGGTGACTTGGTTAGATTTGAGGGGCGAAGATGCTCTGTTTACTTTGGGGAATGTAAAGCCAATGTCTCCTACAGACTAAAATGCCATTTTCAAGGTGCTGGCATGAACATACGTTGAGAGGATGAGGCTTTCATGGGTTTCTGACCTAGCTGGAGCTTATACGTTTAGTTGAGTCACAATAACTTCAGAATTAATCTGAGGCTATTTACTTGCAGCATTGCGCAAATGGGCTGTCGTTCGCGGGATAGAATTGACTCTTGCGACGATCAAGTATAACGCGACTTTTCGAAGAAACCAAAGAGAGTTGCAAAGCTCTGATCAACTGCTCATCGTCTACTACACTGGTCATGGATCAATGGGAGATAACATGAGGTTTGAGATGAGTCCACATCCGTGAGTAAAAGTGTTCCCGAGAATAATAGGAGTATGTACTGATCACCTTTTACCCAGATCTGAGAATCAAAATTCAATGACGGTGCCGAACTTGATTGGTCAACCTTCCAAGTCATCCTCCAGAACCTCAATTGCGACCTCCTTATACTGCTGGACACCTGCAATACAGCAAGCTCCATTGCAGCATCTACATCTACAAACGCGAGTTCTAGAGGTCGAACTGAAATCATTGCGGCTCGTGGGTACGATACAGTGACACCAGGATTGAGTCGAGACCTGTCTGGTCATTACCTTCCTACATTCAGTCGAGCTCTTGCCATGGAGCAGAGATTATCACTTTCTCCCACCCCGTTCAGCGCTGCTATACTGTATCGTGGAATCCTGGAACGAACCGTCCTCGGCAATACAATTACATTCCCAGGTTTTCAACAGCCATTCCACATGCCACTGCCCACATCGCCTACGCCCATGCATGTTATTCTTGCTAATGCTTGGGATAGGCCTAGCATTCCGCTACAGCCAGCTATCGGGCTTGGTCTGGTGGCTTCGGGGCTTGCAGCACTGCCGATTATTGGTAGAAATGCTGCACATCTGCACATGAGGCAGAAATACTTGCCTGGGATGGTAATTTGGTTATAGACGATCCCAAAGTTCCTCAACTTTCGGCGCACAATGCTAATATGACTGGCGGCAACAGGCTGGGTGGTAATTAATGCGCTGAGAAGCCGTCTGTGTACGTTCCTGCTGGAATGCATCGTAGACATAGATGGTCTCGGCAAATGGCAATCTGAAGGGAGGTAGTTTGAACTTTTGTATCGTACTGGATCTGTGTATCTGAAGGGATTGTAGAATTTCTACTTCAATATCAGCAAGTTCATAGCAACGTTACGTATGCGAGCACGCAACACCATCGTTCTATCATGCAATGCTTTCCAAAGATGGTAGTGATGGCAAGCGAGGAACTTGTAAACAGACCCGTCCTTGGCAGGCGAATAGAAGTGGGGTCCCTCAACGATTCGTTGGTCTAGGTGACCGTTTTCTACAGCCAGGTACTTCCTGTCAGGCTCACTCAACACAAGCATATACAGTCAGACATCTATTCGTTGACCGCAAGATGCACGCATATACTGACTACTTTACCTGGGAATCGTGACAAGTCAGACGATAACAAACAGGTCTATTGAGTTGTCATTCTCTCATGTCAACCATCTCCAAAGACTCATGCTGATGTATGTGAAAGTACAGAATATTTGAAGCGTACTTTCCTCCTCAATTGTCTTCGCCAAAGTCAGACAAGCTGTAGCGAATAACAATAACGAAGCATCTCACAGATTGAATCGAAAATGAACGGCATCGGGCCAAGTGGGTTCCCTCGTTGGGGACTAATGAACCCCATGATGATAATGAATCCGATCAGGGAAGACAGCAAAGAAGATTGGAAAGAGTTCCCGTACCGCAACGTTGTCGTTCTGTTGATATGCTAGGCTGACGAACTGACTGGATGTTGGGGACAACTGAAGAAGCTTGGGAAGGTGTTTCTGGAGAATTACATCTTCGAGGTCGAGAACTATCAAATTCCAGCGCTTGGTGCGGAGAGTGCGAACGGCGTTCCTTTGATGCTTACCTTGGCCAAGCTTGACCAAATAGCAGGCGGCCTTCACGATGACTCTCTGCTGAACGTCAGTTATATGGGCCACAGTGGTCTTTGTGGATATGGGGATTTCGCTATTAGTCTGTATCGTTGAATGTGAGTTCATAGATATTGATGTTAAGGGCAAATCACTGACGCTGAAGTAGGGACGTACCGCTGTGGTACCCATACCAACATGTGCTCTACTGGAATGATGTTCAATCGAGGCTACGACGTATGACCAACGATGTTTTCATTCTGATGGACTCCTGCGGCTCAAGTGGTGCGATTCACCATGCAGACCTAGCCAGTCCAGAGGCAAGGTGGAAATTCTGGCTCCGTGGAGCTAAAACGTGATGGCACCCAGTGGAACTGCGCCGAGAATACGGTACAATCAGCACTTTGTCAGCTTTACTCGGGTGCTAGCCAAGGTCCTGAAGAATCGAGCCCTCCAAAAGATAACATCGATGTTCTCAACGCGAAAGCTACACCTTGAAGTTACTCGATATATCATCAACAAGTCTTACGAGGTGGGAGGTCGGCCCGATCCACTCCTGCACGGATGTATACCTAATCCTGTTCTGTTCGCTATAGGAAAAGATGGAGCAGGAGCGGGAGCAGGAAGCATCCAACTCAAATTCTTGGGTAAAGACGAGTCCAAGGCGGATGGCTCTGGGGAGTCTGGAGACGATAGCTTTCTCAGCGGCGGACCAGGATCCTACCACTCCGATGACGAGGCAAATTCGGATGATGGCGAGATCGCTCAAACAGCTAAAGCTTTTCGCAATATGAAGACTAGCACATCGACTAGAAAGGAGGATAGGAAAGGGGGCAAGACGCGCAAGAATAAGAGTAAGGGAAAAGGAAAGGAGGTTGTCAGGGACTGATCCTAAGATCACTGAGCCTGGACGGGAGCTTGTAGTCACGCGAATGTTGTGATGGTGTATTGCCTGGTTTATGCAATGATGCTTTTTAATTGACTATGAACATTTCAAGTGAAGAGACTGTTATTTTGCAATCGCGAAGGTTCTATTCTCTCAATCCCCCTCGATAATAGACCAGAACGTCAATTGCAAAGTCAGAATCTGTGAGCGTGCACAAGACAAAAGTAACAAAACATGAAGATGAAAACATGCAATGCGATGAATGTATGTTCGACATGGAGAGCGCTGCTAAGTAAGTATGATACATGATCGTGGTCACTTACCACAAAACACACACCATACTTCAAGGGTGACATACCAAGAGCATGTTATGAGTCGATATTGTATAGCGCCTTCGTTGGATTCTAATGGGAGTACAATATGCATGGTACTTGGCAAACCCATGACACTTGTCCTGTCTGGCAATATATACGAAGCAGACTTGCGAAAGCGTTCATGTCTTCCAAAAGATTTGAAAATTACGGATCTCCACCTTCAACCATGTGTTCAAGTCCTATCCCTTCAGCACCACAGTCTGAGACTGATGAGAATTTCATTCCCAGCCCAAACACCTCGTCTCCGAGTGCCGCTCCGGCAACAAGCCCTCTATACCCGTACAACAAGGTCCTCGCCCTCCTCCTGTGTTGGGAAGACGAACAAGACGGCGTCTGGAGGGAGATCACTGACTTGCAGGGTGTCTTTGAGTGCGCCTACAATTTCGACACCGAGATCTACCGCATTCCATCCAAGAACCCCGAAACCAATTTGCTGGACAAGATACAGGAGCTGAAGGAGAAGGTGGAGAAAGAAGAGACTCTCGTGATCGTCTTTTATGGCGGTCATGGAGGGATGGTGCCGAGCAAGGAGAACAAACCATCATTTGAATGGCATGCTCTAGGATCAGATCAGCTGGCTCAATTGTAAGTCTCACCAGTGCGAGCTTTCTTCAGCTGCGAAATTCTTTGCCAGAACTAATAGACAGATATCCCGTGGGTCCCCAGATGCTTCCTAGCACCCAAATGCTTGCTTTACATACCTGGATGTCGCCTGTCCGCTGGGAGATCGTCGAGAAAGCCCTACAGACCATTCCAGGCGACCTCCTCATCCTGATAGACTCCTGTGACGCATCAGCCGCTGTAACACAAATCAAACCGGACAACTTATCCAGAAGAATAGACTTCATAACTGCGTGTGGAAGCCACAATGCTTCTACCCCGCTGCCACGACACACTTACAACAATCGCCTCGGCGGCACTTTCACCGATATTCTCGTCCATGTGCTCTCGCAGAAGGCGCAGACGGGTGAGGTCTTCACGGTAGCTAATCTACATTTCGGTGTTATGCAGAGGATGGCGGAGATTAGTCTAGAGACAAAACATGCACCGTCGACGCCGTTTTACTTCTCGGTTGGTTTGATAAAGGGGATGCAAGAGCCGAGCGTGAGGTTGAAGGTCTTGGGGAGAAAACATGAAAAGGGAGATGGTAAGAATGAGGCAGGAGAAGAAGATGAGAAAAAGCATGTTGAAATTGAGGCACTGGACAAGGGAGTCGGAGGAATGACGTTGAAGCAGGGGCCTGATGCAAAGAAGGCAAGGAAGGAAACTGCCCACGCCTAATGAAAAGTGCAGTAGCACATCGTGGCCAGCGTACTGGGCCACAGATCTGCCCTCTAGAAGTTGCGTTGATTTTCAGATTACAACATAATAGAACAGAAATTCTTTTGCAGACTCCGTCGTGACTCCGGAAAATCGTACCGAGTGCAATGATACCACCCAAGGCGGACTGGCCGGTGTTCATATCACATAGACAAGGGCACCAGCATCCGTAGCATATTTGACAATCTTTTTGTAGAGAACCCTATGAGACCTGTACGCCAGGGACCTGAGTGTTACACCGGAGAAAACAAAGAACCTTATTCCTGACAAGTATGAGAAACCCAGAAAAGCGACAAGAGGTGTATCTATGTGGTGGAGCGAACGTAGCGACCGACAACAACGCAATGATCTCTCTCGAAGGGCTCTGTGGATGTGGTTAGCTTTGAGGATAGGATAGAAATTAGCACAGCATTTACCCAGGGTCAACTGCTCCAAAGGCTTGATTCTCTCCTCTCTCAACTTCTGGACCTCTCTGGCGAATACGGCTTCTGGTGCAGCGGTACTGTCGATACAGTTTGCCTTGATGGAAACGACGATACCACCACCAACCTTCAAGAACAAATGGGCATTCAATCCAACAATACGGGCCTGATCGGGCTGGGCAACATCTGCGAAGATAACATCGACCATGGAAACCAACATTCTGTATTTAAGCGGGTGACGCGCATCCTCGATGATTGGGATAACGTTTGTACGGTGAGTGGCCATGTTGATCAGATCGCGACCAGAGCGGTGGGAGAATTCAACAGCAAAGACGGTTCCGGTAGGACCAACGATATCAGCGACGTGAGAAACGGAGGTTCCGGAGGCAGCACCGAGGTAAAGGACCTTGGCTCCAGGCTTGATGAAGATCTCGTCCAGACCACCCAAGACACCGGCAGCCAACTTACTTCTGAAAGGATTCCAGACACGGTATTCGACCTTGGTGACACTTGGGGTTCCGTCTGCATTTGCTGGGCCGGAGTTCTCGACGCTGATGCGCTTCTCGCCGTAGACTGACTCGCCGGGGGAAAGGTTCTTGGTGACCAACATATCTTCCTTACCACGGGCGACGAAGATACCAGCGTGACGATGGGGTTCCTGCGCATATCAGAATCTGCGATTCGGGGACCTGAGGAATTAAAACTTACAATGATAGTCTTTGCGCCTCCCTTTGCTCCAGCTCCTCCACGTCCTCTTGGTGCACCACGGCCTCCTCGAGGTGCGCCTCTTCCACCACCACGACCGCCTCTGCTATCGCCTCGACCTCCTTACCCTCCGGTCAGCTACACTTGGTCTCGTAAAAATGCGCAGAGGCATTGGGGAGGTCTGCGACTCCAGATACCCTGTTGATGGGACACTTTGAAGTCGCGGGGATGTAAAACTGACCTCTGCCACCACCTCTCGAGAAACCGCCTCGTCCGCCTCTATCGCCGCCACGTCCACCGCCAAATCCGCCTCGTCCTCCACGGTCTCCACCGCCGCGACCTCCTCTTGGTGTGTATGCCATCTCTAGTTGTGGTGTTGGGAACAATTGGCGTGTAGAGATATTTTGACGGTGGTGTTGGAGCTTCAAGAAATTTTATTTTTCACCGATGAAGCTTCAGCCATTGGTTAGAGCGACTAAGCGAGCGCTAAGCTGCGATAGGGATGGTGGATAAGAAACTGGGCTGGGCTGGTGTGGCTGTAGAGGAAGTGTGTGGCTGGTATGGGCCTCAGCCTCACCTTTTCCAAAACTCTGCTCTTTTTCCAGCAGTTCTCATCTTCTTCTTGCCTTGGCAACACTCGACATAGTCATCGTGAACACCTCAAAAATGTTCGATGGCCTGAATCAAACGAAAATAGTACCATCAATTCTACCTTCGAGTCAGGGAATCTCGTTACCATATATCCTTCCTTCAGATGGTCTCTAGCCGACTCCTGCATCCCGCTTGCATTGCGGATCCTCGTCTCTGCGACACATATCTTGGGCATCATTGATGTGCAGATGTTTTTCGTTGCATTCGCCTGATCCTCACGCACATAACTTGAATCATAAGCTTGATCTATCGTCTGCACATTCCCTCAGCTCTGTTTCATTGATATGCGATATGAAGAGTCACATATTCGGTGCATCTTTCGTTACGACTATCCTGGCTGAAGGAAATTCACGCATCCTCATCTCATGATCATGTCGCTTGGTACGCATTTTGATGAAGAGCCTCATTCATCCAGCCGGCAGTGCCTCAAGAATAAATCGAAGACGGGAGCTGCTCCCTAACTAATTTCACTCGCCTTCAGATGATTCTGCTGATTCCGTCTCAGCTTTCGGACGAGAATTTGAGATATCGCTGTCGCACTGGTAACATTGTGGCTTAGACCTGCCAGAACTCGTACCATAAGTACACTTTTGAGGTCTATGGGTTGTACCAAGTGTGAAGTCACACCTTCAGGTACCCGTTGCTATGACATTTGAGGTTTTCTTCGTGGCGGTCTGTTCCACAAGTCCCAGTTTTTGTTCTAGTCTTATCAGATAAAGCATGTTAATACAACGGTTAACCACACCAAAAGAGCCGTCTCTCACGATCGACGTTGCAAAAGAGCCGATATGTCGTCGTTGATACCAAGCGGGTTTCGATAAGGTCTCGAGACCGACAGGGTGTAGGGCTGCCAAGCCTCTGCGCCTCGACGTTTCACAACCACCTTCAAGGTCCTCAATTGGTCAACTCTGTTTTTAAGCTTCATTTTCAACGGTCTCCTGCCATCCCGTCTTCACCTCGTGGGGTTGTCATCGGTGCATGGCCCGACATCAGATATGTCAAGAGCCTTTGGTACCGGCTTGGCAGTTATGCTTGTGTCTAGTTCTTCTGTAAATCATACCCACAGCGGGGACAGGGTCTGCTCTTGGTAGGCTGACAATCCTCTTCTGAAGGCATTGAGCTCAGATGAGGAAGATAGAGGGGCTGACCCTTGATGTGATGAGCCCAAGTGGGATTCGCCTAGGCTCATGGGGTAGGTTCAGAAGACGGAAATCAACGGTTCCGAATAGATCATACCCAGGGGTGAATGACGAGCAAGACGATGGGCAGATATAATAACCAGACGACATCTACCTCTTGGGTTTCTTTCGTTCATCACTGCATTCATCCTCAACCTTCCCTCCCACCAAACTTTCTCATTCTTTCCCCGAGCGCCCCAGCGGCCGCCACAATCTTTTCACAAAACATTCTTTAATCTTGAATCTTCAGTCAATCCTTCAACCATAATCATGCTCTTCAATACTTTATCTATCTTTGGCCTCGTTGCCATTGCCTCTGCCGGTCAGTACCCCGTTCTAGGAATTTGAGCCCTACTAACAGATCCAAGCACCTCGTCTGCACTCGAGATTCGAGAAGGAAGTTTCTGCCCCTGCTGCGCGGGGACTCCAATGGACACCAAGATCCGTCTCTCCACGAAGCAACAACTATGTCACAAACTTTGTCAGCGGCTTCGACAGTACAGTGATCATCCAGCAACAAACCATCACCATCTTGCAACTCTCGAACGCTCAAGCACTCGCTGAGCTACAACTACAAGCCGAGCTTCTCTTGGTACAGGCCATCCAACAACAGCTCATTGCTCAACAGCAATTGCAGTTTGCCATCGACAATATTCGCATCAACACCTTCTTGAATGTCAACCCGAATGTGGTATGTACTCATCTTTGTCATTCAAGAATCATGTCTAACAATCGCAGAACACCGTTGCAGTCATCCTCACGCAAGTCAACGACAACCGCGACCAAAACAACCGCAATACCCGCTACTTCACACGCCAGATCCAGAGCAACCCATCTGCATCCCAACAAGTCTTCGTCCAGATCACCGAAGTCTCCCAGATGAACATTGGCGACTTCAGCGTTCCTACACCAACATCCGAACAAGCGGCTGCGCCATCAGGCACCGCAAGCGCAGCAAGCTTCGCAGCACCACAGTTCGGATCCTACACCCCAGGTGGAAATGTCTCCCTCCAAGCACAAGGCATCAACTTGTATCCATTCGGTGTCGCAGCACCCACGTTCGGCAACTCGCAGTCATTCATCGACCCCGCGCTCATCATCCAGCCAAGCCAGCAGCTGTTCGTCACAAACCAGAATCAGAACCAGTTCAATGTCGTTGTCATCGCATGATTGATGAATCGACAGAAATCTGATTTTTGGAGTTTGGGGCTCGGCGAGGATAGATAATCTCTTGTTTCTTTCGCATGTATGTAAGTATGTACAGATAATGCAGGTGCTCTTCGTTGAGTTATCTGTTTATTCGATTGGGTGGGTAGAGAGGGGTTCCTTGGACTGGGATGAATGGGATTGGGAACGGAAGGGATGGGAAAAGCCGACGGTAGAACCGAGGCTGGAGTTTTTGCTTTGCTACTCTCCACAGTTAGGGTGCCTATCTTATGTCTATATGTAGTGTATGAAGAAGACGTTTGATGAACGGCAAATCAGTTGTCCTTTACGGTTGTGATAATCCCAGTTTTCAGTTGTCCATTCACAGTATTTTGTCTCGCTTATCTTATTATCACCAGTTGCAGCCTTGCACTCAGAACCATATCAATACTTGCAATTTCAAGTCTTTTTTACTGCTCGTGATCTCACTACTCCTGAGCTCACCAGCAACGAGATCTGCAATCACCAGTCAAGTACCTCTCAATCCCATATCAATCCAATGTTTTGAGTTCCGACGTCCCGACTTGTCTGTCGTCCCAGCACCGCACACGCCATCCCAACCTCATCCTCGCCTAAATCCCAGCCTCGTTTCAAAACCGTCTGGTCCAAGTTCCCATCCCATCACATCCCTCTCTCCTTTGGGAAATCTGACACATGTCAAGCAATGCTCGAGCGGTCGTTCATCAAGGCATGAACTACTGGCGGCTCGAACTTGACATGGATGCGTGCACTTAAGCTGTGGTCTATGCGGGAAAATATTCCGCCTGGGATGGGCAGGGCTGCCTTTCCTGCCAAAGGGTGCAGGTGATCTCGAGAGACGGGAGTTGAGTCTCAGTAGTCACAAAATTTCTTGGATAACTCGATCGTCAGACGTCTCACCAGACTTCGTGATCACGATTTGGTGTCGACTAAGCACTAGATATCGTGGAAGAGAGACAAGCACAAGAAGGGAACGAGTCTCGCGGCTACATGCAGGAGCTCAACGAAGGCGTTAGAGAGAGCTTCTAGAACTTCCACAGGCGTGGAAGCAAGCCTCCATCGCGACCAGTATCCCGCATCTCCAGATCTCCGATCTTGCCATACCTCAAGCTCCCCAGTATCTGCAGCAGCAATAGTAGTAGCAGCAAAGCAGTGGTCAGGCATATTACTCATTTCTCCTCTTCTCTCCTCATCTCCTCAATTTTCCTCCACAACTCCGCCAAGTCCCCAGTAGTCGTCCCTCCCCATCTCACCATTTTTCTTCACTTCTCACGTCCCAAGAAAGCCATCAAGCCCAGTAGTCCGACTCCCCCATTAAATCTCCCCATGGGCGTTTCCACATCCTCCAGATATCAAACGACGATACATACCTTAGTCGGCACAAATCGGGTTTAAAGCCCCTCCTCTAGCCAGCAGTGCAGCACTAACCCTCCTCCCCAACAAAACCTACCCGGCGCTTCTCCCCATCCCGCCGTGCCCTTCTCGCCGCAACCCTCGCTGAAAAGGCGCGACGAAAAAATCGCGCATTTTTCTTCCCTCCCACACAGCATAAGAGTATCACGTGCAGAGGGTCTCGCCCGGTCTTGACCGATGGCCGGGTTTCCCCATGCAGCCCTAAGAGCAGGAGAAATGCGCGGTGCAAAACCTGCGAGATGACGTGCGGGTGTGATTGGATGGTTGGAATGGGGGAGGAGGCCGGCGTTTGCTGGGTGGCGGGTTTGGTTGGTCGATGGAGCTGGGGAGTGGAGGAGCAGTGATCAAACTGACGATGATGGGACAGGGGGCAGCTGGAGAGGTAGGGATTGGAAACTGTCTTGCCCTTGTCTTTGAGGGGGACAGGCTCGACAAGGCAGGGGGCTGACGATCTGAGGATGATGGTTGGAGGGGGTGTGGGATGGGTGAGATCTGAATGGATGGATGGTGGGGTGGAATTTACTTTACTTGTACACTACTGGCTGGATGAACCTTCACCAACTTCGGTATCGATTCTCCCCACGCTGAAATCAGCGGCTTTTCTTCCTTCATACATACATAAGTATAGCTTCTCCCTCTGCTACATTTGTTCCTCAGATACGTATTCAGTTATCGTTATCCAAAATCCAAAACTCCACTCAGCCATATTGTTCTGTCCTTTCGTGTTCTGTTCACTACCCGATCGTACGTCAAGGCTAAGACTGCCGCACTTTACCGTTCCGAGCTGTACCTCCAAGACACTTGTAGAAGATCAAGCAAGCAAGCATTTCTGCTACTTAACGGACAAACCTCTTCCGCCTACAAACACCTCCTCCCTACCTACAATTCGATATCCTTTCTTCAACTCGAATTGAATTCCCCTTGAAGTAATCCGACATACGCCCGTATCCGCCGAACACCACACAGCCTCATCCTTGCGCCTCACTTCGTACCTCGCAAACAAACAAGACCGACCTTTCAGCCGATACCTCCACAATTGATCAGCAGAACGGAAGGCAGGATACAAACGAGGGCCGTCCATCGGATCGTACAAAAGACACCGAATCCTCACACACTCTCTGACCTACAATAATCCGAACTCGGTCACCGGCGCATCGCTCTGTCTGTACTTGCATTATCAGGTACACGACTTTCCACCACAAAATCACACATCCGCGAAATCACATTTACACATACGAAATGGGTCTCTTCACCCGCACAAAACGGTCCTCCACCTCCTCCTCCGCAGCCTCAACCGCCCCAAACAGCGGCATCACCACCCCCACCGCAATCGACAACCTCTCCCACTCTCCAACCCACACCTCACACAACCACAGCACATCTCCCACCTTCCCACCCATACAAAAGACACCCTCCCGCCTCGCCCTCACAAAGACCCTAACCTGGGGCAAGAAATCCAAAGAAGACAAACACCGCCGGCGTATCGAGTCCTGGGAGCGCGAAGACCAGAACGAGTGGGATGCGCCAACCGCACGCCCGCACGGCAGGAGGAAGCTGTGCAGCAAGAAAGAACAAGAGGTGCTGAGGGCGTTTGAGTGGAAGGTTTGTGTGGCTGGGGAAGGGAGGGAGAGTATTGATGGGGGGAGGAGTAGGAGTTGTTTCTCGGGGGTCAGTCCTGGGTGTAGTAGGATGGGGAGTGTGGATGATGGACATGTGGGGTTGAGTTCGAGGAGGGAGGGGAGCCACTTGGTGAGGGAGTCGAGTAGGAGTGAAACTTCTGGGGAGGGGTCGGTGGTTAGGGCTGCGAGCGAGGAATGATGTTACGAGTATGATGTTTTGATACCTGGTGTATATGGATGAAATCGGGATGGCGCATTGGAGTTTGGATACCTTAGTGGCTCCGTACATATGGGGAATCGGACGGAAAACAAGGGAACACAAAAGGGATGGGATGCGAGACAGTTAGATGTCCGCATGCTTTCACTGAGGTTAAATGAGTTTATACTAGTATTGTATAATATCAACCACATCAAGAACACTTCATACATTTTCACATTTCACATTACACGTTCCACACAACATTTTCCACACCTCCGTCTCTTTCCTACCACTATCCATTATCGAGGAACGAAATCTACGAGAACAAGGCTTCTACTTATTCCCTCCTTGATCCCAGCTCAATCCACCACCTCAGTCCTAAAATCTCACATCAATACCGCTCATACTTCGTACTCGCCTCTCGCTCCCATTCTCACCACATCGTCCCCTGAACCCTCAAACCATCGGCATCGCTTCCCATCGGCCTTTGCCCCTCCTCCGCACCCGATGTTTTGCTTTGGTTCCGGCCGTCTGTCGTCGCCACGCCACCCGCCTCGCTTAGCAAAAAACAGGTTTCTGTTCAGGGGCAGAGGTCGGCAAGAGGTCCAGACTCGTCATTGTATGATGGAGCGGGCGGTCATCCCGAGTTCACCCCTCTCCCCTCTTCTGAGCTCACCCTCTGATTTGCCGCTCCAGATTACAGACGGGACGAGGTCAATT
This sequence comes from Cadophora malorum, assembly GCA_017365405.1. Classification (NCBI taxonomy): domain Eukaryota; kingdom Fungi; phylum Ascomycota; class Leotiomycetes; order Helotiales; family Ploettnerulaceae; genus Cadophora; species Cadophora malorum. The sequence goes on along the minus strand of JAFJYH010000197.1, from coordinate 29,194 downwards.
AACAGTGTGAGAATACCGAAGTAATGTTACATGCAGTAATTCCTTGAAGTGGTGAATTTGCTGGTGGAAGGGGGAGGGGTAAATGCCAAATGACGATGAAGCCGCTGTAGAGTAGATTTACGAGCGTCTGCGGGGTAATGTTAGGACGAGGCACAGACGAGACGAGAGATATCAACGTCATGAATCGTCATGTTGCAGCTATTGGGTTTATCCGACGAATACATGAACTTTGGAGTTATGTATGGAATATTCTAGCGTATAATCGCTTCAGGGAATATGGGATTTTCGGGTAAAGCCAAACTCAATTGGAAAGATTCTACAGTAGGGCAGTCTTGAATGGGAGGAGTTGAGGGGGTGGGGGAGCTGTGATTCGAGCCCAGTAGCCAATTCATGGTGTCCATTTCCAGGTCCAGGTCTAGAAATCCGAGTACGAGTTGTGTTCGGTATATTTCGGTTTTGGTGAGAACGACGACATCTGTTTCTCTGGATAGTCACTGTTGTAGATCTCGTAAAGACGCATATACTCCACAGCCAGAACGAAGATACTGACATATCTGCTATGTGTGTCCTACCTCTCGGAACTTGATCTCAGAAGTCTCTGGTCCGCACATCTCGCATCTGAATTTGATCCGAAGATCCTCGTAGCTCTTTCAAGCCATATCTGAAATTATTTCCTGCGTATCATGGAAAGGGCAGCAGTACTTCGTTTTCCTTCCTCTTGATCTCTGTTGTTTGACTGTCTACCAATAATCGAGCGAGAACTGCAACTGTGAAGACCTAGAAAGCTTTCACTGGTATCTGTACGTAGATCCTACCCGCGCAAGATGGAGTAAGAGGGAGAAGAGTGTAGCAGATAGATATGAATGGTTATCATTCTCGGTCTGCTCGAATCGATGCAGTCTCTCACCTCACTTCGTCAGCACGAAAGTGACAAAGCTCCTTCCAGGTACAGTTCCCGTGACCGTCCCATCCGCCGCAAGCACCGCATCCGTCTTGGCCACTAACGAGAATCCAGAGTCAGTATTGCTTTCCATGAAGTGTTTGCGGAGGAGGGATGATCACTTACTCTCCCTCGAATTATCCGTAATCCAAGCCGTCACACTCGCCCCGACAAACCCACCTCCAACCTTCACAGTAATAGCCTGACTCCCCGTCCCCGTATTCAACACCGGCACAACCAGACTCCCACTAACGCCCTCGTTCAAAAACGCACTCGCACTAACACCGTTCGGTGCACCCGTCGCAGCCACTCTCATAGCTCCAGGTCGAATATACCGACTGTATTGCGCAAAAGCCCAGACACGTTTGCTGATTTGGACGTCTTTGGTGGTGTCGTCGATTTTGATCATTTTTTCATTGGTGTTGCCCCATTGCGTGCCGACCCAGTAGAGGTAGCCGGAGCAGTTGTTGTTGACGAGTGCGTTGTGGAGGATTGATGCCCAGGTCATTCCATCGCCGGCGCCGCCGTTTTGGCTGTGATATGAGATATCAGCTGAGATCTTCTGCCGGAAAGAAGAGAAGACTCTCAGGTTCAAATTTAGGAAAATGTAAGAAGTAAGAGAAAGTGAAAGGTCAACACTCACTACCAAGCCGTCGTCCAACCCCCGTTCAAATCAGAGTATTCCGTCTGCCAGACCTTCAAAGATGTCTTCAATGGACCGTTGAAATTAGACGTATACGTATGCGACGTGATGACTCCCAGCTGGTTCTCAACACCAGCAGCTTTCAATTGCGAGACTTTGCTACCAGCGTCGTTCCAGCCCGTCGAGTCGCAGCAGGTTATGGCGATGTGCGACATGTTGGCTGCTTTGAGGGTTGGATATAGCACTTTGATGAAGTCGGCAGCTTGAGTGCCCGACGACAGCATGGATGCGTAGCTTGTGCTGCATAGGAGCGAGAATCAGTAGGTATTTTCGAGGGTTTGTTTACTTTTCGCAAGAAGCTCCGCCTCTGAGAACCGAGACGACATTCTTGCATCCAGCTACCCATCTGTGCCAAATTGCCAATCGTCCAGCATTTCATATCCGAGCAACGGAATGGGTTACAACTCACGTAAAGTCCGGCTCATTCAAGAACCCCAAATGCGTAATCTTCACCCCCTCACTCTCATAGAACCTCACATACTGCACCAGATAATTCGCATACGCCTGCTTCCAATCGCCACTCGCACAGTTCTGCCCACTAACACCACACAAATACCCGCCATTATTCTCATTATTATTCGTCTTCATGAACGGCGGCGCGCTCCACGCATTTGCATAGAACGTCTTGACGCCGTATTTCTGTGCCTCCTTGCTCACAAACAACTGTCCGGAGTCTTTCCCGTCCCATGTGTAGTTTGGTGTCGCGGACGGAGACGACATCTTCGTGACGAGGATGGAGTTCATGAGGTCGGAGCGAGAGTCGGAGGAAGAGCCGATTCCGTTGCGCAGGATGGACATTCCTGCTCCGCTGGTGGTGTTGAAGAATACGTCGAGGACCATGCGTTGTTTTGCGGCGGGGAGGTTGACGATTTGGTTGGCGCGTTGGAAGGCTTCGGAGAAGCCGAAGCCGTCGATTGTTTGGTATGTTTTGGAGACATCGACAGTGAGTGTTACAGCTCGCTTTTGGAGATGGGTTTCCGGTGCTGCGAGCGTGAGAGAAATGGTGGTGGCCAGGAGGAGGAAAGAGGAGAGATGCATCTTGGTGGTGATGCTTGGACTTCAGAGTAGATTTACTTTGAGAGCTTGGACTCAATCTCTCTCTAGTCGTGGAGGATAGGCAAATCTTCCTCTTGATTGTGCACATCGCAACAATTTCAAGTCTAGAATTCATGATGCCGACGAAAGTCCGTCGCGAATTCTGCCTATGCTCACAGGCAGTATAGAGCATTCATATGGAAGTCGATATCAGGCAGCTTGCCCACCACAACGACCCTATCTGAAGCGATTGAAGCCATTCTAGGCAATAAACTTCATAAGGCCTTCACTAGCCATAGATGAAAATGTAACTATCGCGACGGGTTCGGCACGACAGCTGGGTTCTGCGCATCTCGCCTGGGCGGAGACCCGGATGCAACCACTGTTGTTTATCCAGCTCCCTTACCGGACTGAGGGACTATGAATAGCGACAACACGGTAGAAGTAGTATCGGAAGTCACATTCTCTGGGTCCTCAATATGAGGCCTTGAGTAATCTCTGCTTGCCTTGTAATGAGATGTTGTGATGCTTGCACTCGTTGAGCGAGACCTCCGATTTAGCCGAGAGTGATTTCCTCACCAATACAGAGCATCACTTGAGTGTCTCATTTGGGTACATGCATTATCAACTATGACATCACTTCATCCTCTCAGAGTATTGAACCCAGGAGCCCGTCTGTTCAAGGCAACGAGCCCAATGTCTCGCATGCTGGCAATCGACGAAGAGAATTCCCTTTTGGAAACCATCAGAAAGAAGAACCGTATGCAAACGTGGGGGTTGCTCGTGTCCAGACTTTTTGGGTAATCCCGGTCAACTTGCACTTGCATCAATACTTTTCTGAAACAACCTTTATATAATACCTAATGAGGAAGGTCTTATCAGCCTCGACTTTCGCAATCGCAATGGCTTGAAAGCGGCGTGCGGGAGAGTTACAATGCTAGTGAAAGGTACATTTTAGGAGGAGTTACACTGCTAGGGGACGAATGTCTCGCAACCGGTCGACGGTCCAACAACGAGCGCTACAGCTGGTCTTGGGACCAAAATTTAAGCTTCGACTAGACCTGCTCTTTTCTTCAAGGGGAGTAAATAAACGAAACAGGAATAAGGCTTGCGACATTTCCACCGATCGCTACCGTTACATCGTGATGATCAGATATGCAGAGCCGAGCCGTGCACTTGCAGAAAGATCGACATGAGACTGGATTACTGAACTTGTATGTACATGTAGAATCGCACATCCAGAAACGGCAATTGATATTCCACAGTGTTATGTATCTCATGATTTTCATGGCCCGGGTCGTGCTGGCCTGCTTGTGAAGGCTTTTGGAGCTAAAGGATCTCAAACATGCAGAAACAAAACCTGACTCGAGAACAACCACAGCCATACAAACATATGCTGACAATCACATCGGATCCATGAATCGTCACAATGTCTTATAAATGGAGAATATCGTACGGCTTTTCGTGATATTGGGTTTCGACTAAAGGGTTGGCATGTAGTGGCGGCGGCAGAGCCGTTACATTGGGAAGCTTCTTGCAGATCCAACTCAGTTCCCTTGAAGCAAGATCGAGATCAGGAAATCTTCAACAGACTGTAAGTGATGGAGATTAGTTTTCAGGGGACCGAGTGCAGAGATCATCATGTCTCTGATAAGAACGAAGCAGATCGAATAGGTTGACTCTTTCCGTCGGGTACTCGGTATCCTAGGACCCCATTCTTGCACTTGCGAGACATACTGGACACTAATGTAGCAGCCGTTGCACGGCAATGAAGCAGAGCGAAATCGCAAAAAGACAATAAATGAATGGCTATGTTCGATCGAGGGAATTCCTAAACTCAGTAATTCGGTGCGATAACGAACTTTCAAGCCACAGCATTTGCGCGCGACCCCTCTTTCCCCACTACAAGAAAAGACAGAGCAAAAGTACCCAAAATTTCGCATTGAGTTCTTGAGATGAGAATTTTGAGTTGAACCTTAACCAATGGTACATTGCGTCTCAATGAGCGTGTAGACGAACCCACCATTCCCTGGGACATCAAGCTTCGTTGTTGGAAATCGATAAAAGAGATCGCCAGGGTTTGCAGAATCTGAATATGATCGATCCAGGGCATACTTACCCCACATGACTCCACCCACAATATGCGTTTCAGGGTCCTCAGAACCTCGGGATTCGGTATTTGCGGATCGGAACGATCATCGAGCACCTGAGTGTACAAGTAGGTAATAGGCCTAATAGGCAGGCCACTGCATTTTTTCAGCTGAAGTGTCGCGTGAGATCCTGTAGATCCCATCTTGCGATCAATAGTGTCAACGGAGATGCCTCCATGCAATAAGCCAGACCCTCGCTGAATCAAGTGCCGATGGAGGGATGTGAGTTCGGTCGCAAGGCAGAGAGTATTGAGTTTCCATCCCGACCGATCACATGGCGGTTACCGCGTCAATAATGCGCTTGTGCCACTCCTGGCTGTACAGTTCAGCTCGCAATGTCCTGGAGGCGTCGAGTACAATAGCTATGATTCCTTTTCGTGGTGTTGAAGCAGGTTTTGTGAACATGGCGCTGTTGCATTCGCCTCTTCCGTAGTTTCGAGACATGCAGCTGCGGGTTAACGGACTTTGTGGAGTATGGAAGCTCAGGCTCTCACTGGGTCGCTTCGTTTCACCCAGATACTTGGTCGCTGGCGAATCTGATCCGCCAAGCTTTCTGGAGCTTTCTCTTGTGCAGGGGCAATTGACCCAATTAGGAAATCGGGATTCGAAGGATTATACCGAACTGAGGAAAGCTTTCCTTTACCCTTGGCGTAACTGTTTCCCCTGCTACGAAGTATATCGTTGTCGCCTATCGGAGACTGCATCTGTCTGTCAGATACTGCAAGTCAAGACTTTCCAAGTCCCCTTCTTGGAATGTAACTCACCAAGATACGAAGCTCCCCGAATTTAGCATGTCGGCCTGTAGAGCTTCTAAGCCTGAAGATAGTTCTTACCATTTGCTGAAGCTATTGCCATTCTTGCTGTTTCTAGAGACAATTGCTGCGCAGGAAGCAAGGGATACAATTCTTCAACAGATTCAAAAGATCAAAGTTTGAAAAGATGTGGAAGAACCTCAACACTCTTGCCAGGGGCTTTGCCGTCAGTTCTGCGCTAATAATAGGGTGCCGCATGCCAATGCAGGGATGTGAAACCGGACGGCAGAAGAGTTCGAGGGTGGATAGGAGAGAGGTTGATTGCAGGTGTGCATTTCAAGTCTCGATGGATCCACTCACCAGGTAGACGGCCGATTTTGGCTTTGGTTGGCGATCGTTTGTACCGCACAGCCTCTTCGGGGTCGATGTTACGAAGTATTATGCAACATCCTTAAAGGAGACTTCGATAGATCGAGTTTGGCATGTTTCGGAGATGGGTAATTACTTGTCATCTGATGTCGGACTCTGGAAGGCTCGATCGAAGACCACACCGCGGAATTAATGGCGCCATAGGTGGACGGTAGCAAACATCTGGCGGAAATCGGATGTTATTTCCGGACGAATCCTAGATTGTCATTCTGAATTTTGAGCTGTTTACTGCATGTCCGACCACTACAGGCATAAAGCGGTGGAGCCTCTAGCAGTCGAGTTGCCGCTACTGGGACGGTTCGCATGTCCGCTCGGCGACCTCTGGTTTTTTTTTTCTTTTTCGGCACGGAGTCGGACACGGCCCGGACAGAAAAGACCTGGTGTTTGCCGGTCACACTGGAGGTGCTATGAGACTATGCTGGTCATCGACTGATGCAAAACGACCGAACTGGACATGAATGTGGAATGTGGCTTCTTTCCAAGATCGGTAGATCTGAACTGCTCAGATTGCATATGGTATGGTATTTATGGTACGATGGCGGGCCGAGCCTGGTCAAAACTAAGATCTAGTTCACATAAATCTCGATGCCGAAAGTTAAAGGGCACTTAACTTACGCTTAAAGAGCAATAACCTTTCCATTCGGTCGCCGACGACCTGAGACACCACATGTCATTGGGAAGCCAGAAACGTGGAGAAGGGGCGAGTGTGATTTCCAAACGTCATTCTTCCAGTAGCCACTGGCTTTGCTTAACGTTCAAGCTAAAATGTGCGTGTCGCGGCATGCAGGTTGGTTGTCAAAAGGAAAAGAGACGGGAGGAGAGGGAAGGAGGAATGGAGATTCATGGCGGCACAGTACAGTAGTCAAGTCAGGGAGCCAGCCGGGCGCGTTGCACTGAGTGCGAACCCTGGACGTTTGCTTATAACCCTAAACTTTCAATGTCGTGTCCACTCCACACAACTGAATTAAAGCTACCGTAGCGCAGATTACCGAGTCCTGCTAAACTCTAGTGGACGATTAGGGTCGATTCGTAGCAACCCTCCTTGAACAACATCCCAGCGGCTGCATTACCCAGGGCGACATATCGTATTCCGATGTCAAATGAATGAATTTCCAATACAACAGTCTCTTAACTTACTATCTACTAGCCTCACTAGAGGTGGATATGGATATTATGTTTTCTACTAGCCAGGTTCGTCTCTCAATAACTAGAAAAGTGGCGGCACAGAACGCACAATAATTCCCAGCAATCACGCATCCACCACCAATCTGGATATCCCTCACATATGAACAACCTCCATTTGGACCCTTGCAGTCGTTTGGCCACTGGTATGACGCTGGCGTCCATGGACTGGTCACAGCCGCCTGCACAAGTCCCACTACCCCTCAATTACAGGGTCCAGGAGGTCAGAACCGGATCTTGGGATCACATCCGCACCACGCCCCGAACTTTGGTCTAGATTCCTTTGGCCGTGGCCAGCGAGCTTACTTCTAGATGAGTTCGCTAATGAGCATCATCCATACATTGTCTGACTGGAGGAACTCGGCTTGACAGTAACTCGGAAGCGCCACGACCAGGGTTGCTGTTTTGTGGCCTGTCCATAATTGACTTGCTGCAGGTGACAGCAAAAGCGGAGACTCATTGTGAGAAAAGGTATGGGGGAAAGCATTCTAGACTTTATAGAGGTTTTCAACGCCAGCGATAACACAGGCGCTGCCTTCCTAGCTCATGCCTTTGCTCTGTCAAAACTGCTTGCGCAAGGCGGACTATTGGTCAAACTTGGATTTCGCCCCAGATGAGTCCATGCCCGCAAAAGAAATAGATACTAGTAAATACACTAATTCTTGATCCTTGAAGAGCTGCACTTCTTCAGGGAAACAATTGCGTGCCAATTAGGGCTCTACACAGCGAGGTTCCCAGCAACAGGAAAGCCAGGTGCCGCATTTCGTACATACTGCAAGCTCCATAGGGGTTTTCCTTCTCCACATCTGAATCCGTCATCTGTCCCATTCCTTCACGGGAGGTTACAGATAGGAAGAGAGGGAAGTCTAGTATGACGTCGATCCCCCCTAGAGCATTGGCACAGAATTCGAAATTGCGTATAAGTAGGGTCAGTCCAAGAGTGTCTGGGTTCTCTCAAACATCGTCACTCGTTTTCCCCACAGTCTGTTCATCCTCTTATTTACATTCCACCTACATCAAGACCTTGCAACAATACCATCGTTTACAACCTTCCAAGTGTTGTATCAGCACAGTACTCGTCTCTTCTATCATGCCTATCATGCGCCCAGGCTGTGAGACTGGATTATACTACATTCCTGTCGGGAACCTTCCTTGGAATTGTACTTGGAAGAAACTGAAAGACCACGCCCGAAATCGACAGCCTGATGGATCCTGTTTGGCTATACTTGAGGCGAACGTATATCCTGGGCCAACATCAACAAGTGGATGGATTAGCGTTCAGGGACTGGCTGATTTCCGAGCGGCACTTCGTAAGTCAATCTGCTCAATCGACGGTGATCTTTCTTGACTGATTGAATGCCAGAACACTTGAACCACTCAGCAATGGAAGATCCGCCGCGAGCTGCACGCACCCTGCAGGCAGACGGCCGTAATGAGACGAAGCCCGTGATGCTTGGCGAGAGTGGTTCAATAAGCCCGTCATCATCTCGTCGATGTGCTCAGCAACAAAGTACATGGCAGCCAACACCACAAAATACAAACAACAATCCACCGCAAGAGCTATATCCTCCTGTGAGTCGCTGCTTCGAAGGCTTGTTGCTGGAAGCGATGGACTGACTGAACGTAGTGGGCTATTCCGCCCGCAGCACCAGCGATCCCTACTCCGATGTCACCATCCTTTTCCGAAAGTTCGTACTACCAGCCACCATCACCGCACTATAATCACACCCAATCTTTCAACGGCTTCGCCCCCCAGAACGAATACAGGCACGCGATCCAGCCTGGTATGGTTCTTGTGTCTATGCCGACGATTCCTCAGCCACTCTATATGGTTCCTGTTGAATCACACATGCAATCAGTACCTCAAGTGCCTTCCACTCACCACGCTCAGATGTTTACGCTTCCTCAACCTCCTAGTCCTACACCCACACCCGAACTTCATCCATCATCCGTAACTATCAAAACCGAGGCTCGCAAAATCATCATTACGAAGATACCACTTCACTGCAGCGAGAAGGATCTTCAAGACCTCATTAACAACGTCTCGTCGACACCAAGTCGAAGTCCCCGTTCACGGCATCGCAGCTCCCCGGAGGGCACACGATTCTACCTTCAGCACCTCGAAATCGCCAAGCATTCTAACGGTAGCCCCAAGGGTCATGCGTTCGCTATCCTTGAGTCGCATGCCTCTGCGAAATGCGCTGTCGATGCTCTGAATGGCCTCTCATGGCAAGGCAGAACACTTCATGCCCGCTTTGCCAAAGAGGGTGTTGAGTCCAGCAGCCGGAGTTCAAGGAATTCTCAACCTTCTCAACCCTCTCAAGCCAGCCTCAGTCGCTCTCGTAATGCTCCACGCAACGTAAAGGGGAAGCCCCGGGAGCAACAGGTACCTCGTTCGATGGCACCAGAGCTCCAGTATCGATACACTGGTGAGGCTAAAGTCATGGATGTTGATGAGTACCTCAGCACTCAATATGCCAAGATTCGGATTGACTATCGCGGGGACACCTCGCCCACCTCCTCGCACTCGGGAGGAGTCAGACTAGAGCAAGAAGCTCCGGAAGTCAGCAACCTGACGAAGGAGGGAGAGAAGGAGAGGCGTCGGAAAATAGCGTCTGATGGTACGGGAAGTCACACACCGGTGGTCGTCGACGGAAGCTCTGGTGGCAAAAAGCATAAGTAAATTTAAATCTGAAAGTAGGAACTGTTACCAGTCCGCGGTGGATTGGTCTTTGAGCGATGGAGTTGATGAGAAACATGGGCCTGCGTTATACTATTAGCGGATAGGCGTTAGGTGCTCGGGAATACCCTTTTCATTGTCATGATTTCAGTTTACGATTCTCGTTCTTTATCTCAACATCTTGATGCCACTTCTGATTCATTTAAAAAAGTTACCATATCTTTACCAAAATTGACAAAATGAGATTCGAAAAGGTGAACACGAAGGTGAATATCTATTGACCTACAGTAAGCGACGGTCGTTCCTCCACCTAATATCTGGTCCTTACCTAGAGACCTAGAGCTTCTTCGAAGAGCAATCTCCGAAAAGAGAAAAGATTGCTATCTTCGACTACGAATGTCAGCATATGCCAATCACTTCACTTCACAAAGACTCATTGGTCAGACAGGAACCACAATCTCCAGGACTCAGTATGCCTCTTAAGCACTGCTCGCACTTCGAACTCCCTCATGATACCGAGCCTCTGATCTCTATCCACCAACTCGCTACTTCTCGGCTCTCGTTATCCCCAGCGCCGAGAGGTCGCCGCATCAAGATTCGCAACTTCAAGATTTTCAACAAATTGCCCTTGGAACTCCAGCAAATCATCTGGGAAGAATGTGCTATGATACCCCGGTGTATCCAGTTTGATGTGTATGGACGCCCAGGCTGGGATCTGCCTGGGTGGTTTCTAATTGATTGGCAATTATTTGTACGAGGAGGAGGAAGTCAGTGCAGTCCTCTTACCATGTGTCTCTCTTGTTGGCCGGCCGCATTGCTGTATATCGAATAAAGTTCCGCGACGCTTCCAAAAAGAACTCGCTTGTCAGTGACTAATACTAAATTCATCCAGAGCCCCCCGCCATACTCTTCGTCAACAAAGAGTCCCGCTCCATCGCCTTGAAACACTACACTCTTGCCTTCTCTGAATTCCTCTCCGCTGCCCTTGGCCCCACGAAATCCCTCTACTTCAACTTCGCCGTCGACTCCATCTACTTCCCAGACTCCCTATCCGCCCAACACGCACTGTATCCCATCGATCACTGCTGCCAGTGTTTCCTTTCTCGCCTCACCATTTTCGAATTCGAGATGTTCCAGAAGCTCAAGCACCTGATCATCGGCTCTTGGGAACCGCTGGGACCTGGTGAGTGGCCGACTATGTGTTTGGACTTGTTTGAAGGTCTGGAAACTTTCACGTGTGGTTGGGAGAGCTATGAGACGTTTTTGTATAAGGAGCCGAGAGATAATACGTTTGGAATCTTTTGGGAGGAGATGGAGAATAAGCCGGAGATTAGATGGGCTTATAAGGAGGATTTGAGGAAGTTGATTGAGGACCCCGAGACAGAGAAGGAGAAGGAAGGCTCGAGGCTAGGAGTTAAGGCGGCAGCGGAAACAGGATCGACGAGGACTATCCAGATTCGTTTTCAGACGGGCCTTTTGAAGCCAGTCTCGTATAAGGCAGGCTAATTTGACAGTTATTGGATTAGTTTGGTTGCTAGTGGTTGTCTTCCCAGTCGTTCAGAGGAGGAAATTCCAAGTAAGTTTCCTTCAGAGCAGAGGACAGCAGCTCAGACGATTATACTGGATTCATAAGCAAAGTAGATCTGGCTACCATCATGACGACATACATTATGTGAACCTTAAAAGAGATATTTGCCAGACCACAAACGCAGCTTTACACACCAATTATTCCTTCTACATATTCTTATCACAGCTATAGTAAATACAGAATACCATTCTTTATCAATTCATTGGATCATCAGGCGGCTAAGTGAATTCCTTATTAGATTTAAATTCAAGAAAGTGGAGGGTAGAATTCCTTAGCGTGTTTTCGAAGGACCCCTGCAAGCGACATTGTTGACTACGGTTCTTTCTCTCGAGAGCACGCGACCTCATTTTTCCTCGAATGCAACCACCTCGAATGCAACCACGACAATCTGTCACGTACTGAAACCACAAGGCAACACTTGCATTGCGTGTGGGACTTGGATCTGCGTGCGATGACATCGCGTGTCTCTCATGCATCGATTTTGATGTGCTTTCCGGTTCCTCAAGCTGCGGTAGGATCTGCGTTGGCAAAACCTGTCCAGTGTGGAGACTCCCTGCTGATTTCTAGATTGATCAGGTAGAAGACTGACTCGCCTTGAGCTCTATTTGCTGGCCTCAATAGCGTACACCTCTGCAGTACATTCAAGTATCAGTATCAGATCGGTTGCAGCTTCATCTTCTCCAAGGTACGTACTCAGGCGGTCATCCTTGAGCCAGAGACCATTCATAGCCGACTTCAATTACAAACAGACCGCCCAAATCTGACAAAGTCTCTCGCGATTAACGTCCTTCAAATTCTGCACCTCATACTTTCGCACAATTTCTTCTTCTACGGTCCCCATCATCGTTCAACTCCAAGATGCCGCCAACAACCTCCCAGAGAAGTATGGCGCCATTCATCAGCTTATTCAGAGCATAGTTCGTGGTATTGAACTCGACTGGTCCGAACATAAATCCTCCGATGGTACCCCTTTCCAACCTACCGGCACGCGAGTTGTGATTGAGGACTTCAAGTTATTCTCGAAGCTGCCACTTGAAGTCAGACGCATGATTTGGTACGTACCACGTAAGCTTGTTCACTTCCACCATCGTTGCATCGAAACCATAGGAGCTCTTCAGGAGACGTCTCATCCATTATATTGATGACCGTTGATGAACGTGTACTAACACGCATGCGTACAGGGCTAAGTGTGCTCACTTTCGCTGCATGTTCCAAATTGACGACAGCAGAGGCCACTACAACGCCAATAGCCGCAAAAAGTGTACTCGGCTGTATCGGCTATCTTTCTGCATGAAGGTTGGCCAGCAGGTTCCGATCATGCTTCAGGTTAACCAGGAGTCTCGTAAAGAGGGATTGCGCTACTATATCAAACCCTTTCGATGGATCGTCAAAGTAGAAAGCCGGTACTTCAACCCTGATGCTGATGTTCTCCATCTGAAGAGCCCCGACATTGCCCAAGCATTCTTTGGTCACCGGCGCCAGAAGATACGGGGATACTGTACTTGCCCTCCTGCACTATCCGCCACGATGGAAACATTGATACCGAAGCTGAGACACATATCAATTGCGGGGTGGTCCGAGGTCCAACTTCAGGATCATCTTCCTGTCAATTGTTCTGCGGGAATTTTCAAGCATCTAGACACTTTCACTTTCGAATGGGAGCTGGTTTCGGTCATCATGTCTCTGATCAAGTGGAAGAATTTCAAGAAGATCGAGGAAATTCTCGGTATTGAACAGACCGTATTGCCTGGCAGAGTTACTTTGAACTTCCTCCACTATCGGGCCATGAAGAAGTTTCTTGAGGTTCCGAAGATTAAAGCACTTAGAAAGCTACGGAAGAAGAGATCTGTCGATCAATGAAAGCACGAAGAGTAAGTTCTGGCAGAAGTTCAGGAGTTTCTCGTACCCTGAGCCATATGTGTACTGACAGTCGTGTAGTGATAAAGTCTTTGCACCAACAGACGTTGTCATCAGGAAGGAATGCTAGGGATAAGTGGAGTGGCCACACATGTTCTGTGGTTCGGGAGTTCATCGCCCATTAGGTACATATCTAGATGATGCTTTCTGCCAGACGGCATGGGCTGGGCCATGTATTTCGCATTCTCGAGCGTGTCGGGTTGTCATGGTCCTCTCAACGCACGCATCAGGGCAAGCCTTCACGGCACAATGTACTGCTTGCGCTGGATAATCGTCGTTTGATGATGGTCCAGCAAGAATTCAGTGGGCAAAGCCCGCATTACCTTCTTTTTTCTTACCTCTGTAGCTTTGCATCTCAGTGGTACGTGCCATAAGTTATATTAGAACGCCGATGGAAGAATTTCACTGCCACCCGAGCGTTCCATCTTCTCGTTTGTCATGATACTATGAAAAGCCATAACAGTCTTAAAGTATATTTGTACATGGACCTGTGTTACCAACCGGACCGAGCCTGTTGATATCCTGGTGATCGGCACGCCACCTTTGCGGCTGTCATCCTTTGTGCTTCCCCGCCATCTCAGTCCTCATTCCGTCGTCATACAAATCAACACGAAACGTTCCTAAGTTACGGCAATGCAGTGGCCCAACTCAATGAACAGGCGAGTGAACGATGGAGATCTACTTTCGACGTAGTCTCCAGGTTCTGGGCATCCTGGGCTCTCTATTACAATGGACACGCGACTATCTTGAAACAGCTTCAGGCTGATGTTGTACAAAGTACTTGGAATGTGCCGTGAGTTCCGATAATTGTTTGAGTACAAGTTGATGAAATCTGAAAATGAAGTTGGAGATGAGTATAAGTGATGTGGAGGGAAAGAAGGTGGTCAAGAATGGCAGTACCAACAGAAGCGAATCCGCCCTTTCCATATTCGTCGAAACAACACCACGCTTGTCACCAACGCCATGCACCTATCGTTAACTCTACCAAGACCAAATTTATTGGATTCTCTGAATCTTCTACTCAGATTCTCCTTACATCACTTACTCAAGTCTCGTCGAGTTATATCGGCATCCGCTCGTTATGATTTCGTCTCGCATCGACCACAATCGTCAGCGGCAAAGATGCCTCCTGATGGCTCTTAGTCTGACTCTACTCATCATTAGCTGGAGTACGATCATGTTCCCTTCGCAAACGACGCGGCCAATCAGGCATAAGGTCCTCCCGTACGCGAAAGTTCTCCTCAGTACCATCAAAGCTCAAGATCAGCTGTCTACCGAAGACTTGTCTTACATCGCCCGTCACGTCGGTACACCAAGATTCGAGTACTCTCAACGAAGGATCAAGACGCGTTACCTAACGACTGATGACGAACGACCATCCTTGACTTATCTCGATCAGCCACTCTTACCAGACTTCCAACTTCTCATCAAGGACAATCTCTCATATATCTCACTTCCAAAGCTCCCAACCTTGACGCTGAGCGTACCCAGGTCGCCACAAGTCGACACGTCTATCCTCTCCTTTGGCATTTCGACTAAACTCGTTCGTCTCAAATACGCCCTCCCACAACTCAACCACTGGCTCCCTAACTCCAACGCTCAATTACACGTCTCGATCCCACCAGAGCCCTCACCTTCATCGTCACACAACTTCCAAGAAATCGAATCCGCCTACCGCACAGCAGCCATAAACCTCACTCTCCACATCTCCGACCTCCCATTCGCAAAGTCCTACTTCAAACTCATCAAAACCCTCTACGAAGCCCGCACCCCAAACACAAAATGGCTCGTACTAATCGATGACGACACATTCGTCCCTTCTCTCCCCTACCTGATCCGTCACCTCTCAACGCACTACGACGCCGAAAAAGAAGTCCTCGTCGCCGCACTCTCAGACAGCCTGGCTCAGATCCGTGAACTAGGTATGCTCCCCTTCGGCGGTGGCGGGATCTTCATCTCCGTTCCCCTTGCGGCATCACTCGTGCGTCCAGAAGTCTGGGATGCCTGTTTGTCCATCCCCAACGACCAAGGTGATCAAGTCGTTAATGAGTGCCTCAACGCACATTCTATCGTTCGCCCAAGCTTCGACTACGGTCTCCAGCAAATGGACATCAGAGGTGACGCGTCAGGATATTTCGAAAGCGGTCGTCGCATGCTGACGGTACATCACTGGCGCACCTGGTACGACGTCAACGTGCCGCTCGCGAGTAACGTCTCGACAGCCTGCGGATTTGAATGCGTGTTTCAGAGATGGGCGTTTAATGGTGACTTCGTGCTCAGTAATGGGTTCTCCGTTGTGGAGTACACGAAAGGGATCAAGGAGGGCCGGATTGACTTGGAGAAGGTTGAGAAGACGTGGGATGGGGAAGCGGGGAATTTCGTACATCATATTGGGCCGTTGAGGGAGCCTATGGCAAAGGAGGACAAGAGAGATGCGAGGTTGGTGGAGGCTAGTGTGCTGGAGGGAGTGGGTGTCAGACAGGTTTATATTGAGAGGGTGAAGAGTGGGGAGGATGGAGAGAGGAAGGAGGGGGATGTTGAACGAGTTGTGGAGTTGCTCTGGCTATTTTAAAAGAGTGGATCTACTGTCTGGCATTTAGAATGGCAAAAATGTGAGGGGAAATTCAAAGATGTGGCATCGTTCGAATTGCTTGCATCGACATCAGACGAATGATGTATGGGGATAAGTCGAAGCCATGTCCAGCACGAAGAGAATTGGCGGATACGGAGGAGCACAGATTCCAAATCTACAGAAGCCACTAATAATTGCGCTTTCGAGCCCAAGGTATCTCACATGAAGTCAAATGGTATCGTGGCTAGCTATGCGCCTAGCTAAAGCAAGATAAGTGGAAGTAAGGTAGGTGAAACCCAGAGAAATTCGTCACAACGCAGGTAGCAACACAACACCTGACCTAAACCACTGTTCTCGAAACACCTTTGCACCATCCATATGAATGAGCAAATGAAGCAATCAATCGATGTAGCAAAGAAATAATCGCCCAGCTTGTCATATCAGAACTCAAGCACAGGTGCCAACATCAGCTGCCTAAGCGCAAAACTGAATTTCTCCTCCTCATTTCCAGAACTCAACGAAGTAGACACCAAATCCAACTTCCAAGGCTTGAAAGGAATCAAGTCAGCGGGACAGACAGTGCCATTTGACGGGAGAGTGCCATTCTGGAAGTATGCTCGGATGGTGCGTGCAGTGCAGCGGGAGGGGCAGGAGAGCGTGGTGTGCTGTGGGGTGTTAGCTGCCTCTTGAAGAGATAAGAAGAGGTAGAGTCAGGATATAACGCGACTTACACCATAGGAGTCCTGAATCATGACTACGGATCCAGGAAAGCCTTGTGCATTTGCGAGAGCGCTCCGGAGTGGCGTGACGTTGTCGGCAGTGTTAGCTATGAAGAGGATTGGATGTGACGTATTGCCTTCGAAAGGACCTGTGTACCATGTTAGAAGCGTGCGTTCTTCTACTAAGGAGAAAGCTGAGCTCCTGACTTACCAGTAAACTGCCACTTCGCTCTGCTCTTCCACTCCACGCACCCCATAACCAGACTTGCCATCGATGACCCCGCACTCTTACTCAAATCCATCAACTTCCTCGCATATCTCTCGAAGCTCTCGACATCGCCAGGAATCGACTCGCCGTCGGAGCACATGATAGCTTTGCTTGCGTCCGCAGAAGCTTCTGCTTCCGGCACTTCTGGTGTTGGGATGTCTGGATCGGCTGGATTTTCTAGGCGACTTTCGCAGAGTGGTAGCTCTTCGCTACCTTGAGAAGTGAGATTTAGAAAAGGTCGACCATCTCCTTCCTCAAGGGCAGCAAAAGCTTCTGCTAGTGATGGGAACATTACTAAGGGTCTGTAAAGAGCGGATGTGATGAGGCGTTTGACCTTCGAGTAGGATACAATCTCAGGTCGAGAATTGAGCGAAGCCGATGCTGGGACGATTACTGGACGTTTTCTGATATCTGAAAACAGCACATCCAATCGAGCTGCGATAGCTTCTGGGCTTGAAGCATAGAAAGCGCATCTTTCTGGCCCGGCAAGGTGACAGAACCGGTAAAATGAATCCATGACTTTATCCGTGTCTTGCAGGAAATGAGTCGGAGCTCCTGAAACATAATCTCTGGCATCGACATTGCCATCATTCACCATACGACCAACTTTGTCTGGGAAAAGGCTTGCGAATGTTGTTCCGAGGAACGTGCCATAGCTGAATCCCCAATACTTGAGTTTAGATTCGCCAAGCTTCTCCATTATGTGAAGCATGTCTCTTGCCACAGATGGTGTGCTAACGAATCGAGCATTGTCTCCAAGTTGAGTCGCACACTGCCGAGAAAAGGCTACTGAGTGGGCATAGCTATCGTAGATTGTTCCTGGATGTGCATCGAGGACTGGTGGTTCTTGGAGATCCCAAAGCAACGATGAAGTGCTTGCCGTGGAGTCATTCCAGCAGCTTATCTGAGGAGTAGTAGCTCCAACACCTCGTGGATCAAAGCTGATGATATCCTGTGATTGTTAATGTATTGTTGTATGGGAAGTGAAAGACTACCAACGTGATTTGTTCCCACGACATATTGGTAGTAAGGTCCCAGCCGCTTGACGAACCAAACCCCACTTCCGCCTGGACCACCTGGATTGATGAACACAGGACCATTGTAGTTCGCTCTATCGGTCGCATTGAATCTTATGATTGCAATTGTGGCTAGCCTGGGGTCTGATGGATTCAGCCAATCAAGGGGCACCTAGACAGCGATGTCAATAAAAAGGGTAAACTCTTGCCAACTTCCAAAGTATTTACTTCTAATCTAGCACAATCGTACTGCTCATGACACGTGTGCCATAGTATGTTTGTCGATGGTCGAATCTGTGATGTATCAGGCGCCATGACTGTTTTTAAAGTCACATTTCGCAAACTCACCTCTCCCCATTTCCACCCCACTACCCCAGATTCCACCTGGCGGACCCCAATCCACAACCATCGTAATTGATATAGAGCCGCCCCAAGACACCATTCAAGAACTGACCCTAATGCCAGACTGAATGTGAGAGCTCCTAACACCATCAAGAACCCGCCGACCCAAACCTGCCACCGCTTGGCTCTCGGGTAGAGGTAGTTTCTCATCATTGGGGGCTCCCGTTGGTCACATGCATCGTGCTGCTGCCGTTCTTCGTAGCAGGGACTTCGTTCCTTCGAATTCATCGCTGTTGATGCTATTGTGTCATCTGAATCTTGAAATAGACCCAACAACGAAACGAAAAGCTGTCTAGCAGAAGTTCAGAACAGATAATTTGAGTTCCAGAGGAAGGAGCCAAGGCGGCCTTATCTTATCTGATAGCTTGTGGTCAGCAGTTCCTGAGTGGTTGGAGGATTAAGCGAGGCAAGGATGCTTGTGTGTTTTCTTTTGCGTGTGTAGGCAGCTCGAGGGTTTGACAGATTTGTGTTTCCTTTGAAAATTGAAGGAATTTGGAATTGAGCTCACTTATTTTCGTTGCTTGACCATAGAGCCAGCTGGCCAATTGTCATTTTTGTATTCGTTATCCATGTTACACGCATAGAACACGGTACGACCTCGCACAGACAAAGCTTCTTCGGCATGGCACAGGCCATGAGTCGCACAGCATGCTGAACTTTGAGATCCGATCTACATGGGATGTTCCCCATTAGAGTCCCTTAGGCCAGCACCATTCCGAGTCAGAAGCCAGTGAAGCGGACTGGGGTGCAGTCAGCTCCCACCTTTGACAAAGGTGGGGGCTGCTCATCATGATTGCCTCGGCCAAGACCGAGGAGACCGCAACACGCGAATAAAGGCAAAGCATACATTAATAATAGGCCAAAGAAATAGTTCTGGATCTTGCGCATTCTTCTCAGGGATCATACATCGTCGCCCGGCTCGGCAGTACCAGAGTTTCCAGGCACTTTCTTCAACTGCATGATATCTTTCAGTGTCTCAACCAAGAGATTGGCAAGCTTCATATCTTCAGAATTGGCAACATCAATGACAATGCCCGTCCTTCCTTCCGAGTTCTGACGAATCTCCAAAGAGCCTTCCAACTTCTTCCGAGGAAGTGCTTCAGCAAGATGGGCAGTATCTATATTCAGACCTCCACTCTCCCGGAAAACTTTCAATAGAAAACTCCCAGCTTCCAGATCCTGCCCAAGATTGAAGTACACCGGTGTCGGGAGCACAGCACCTCGTGCATGCGTATCAAAATTCGCATGGATGATCTGTTTTACCAGGCCAAGATGAAGGTTCGTAGCTGTGAATGGCAGATTCTTCTCAGCCTTCGTTTTTAGCTGCTGAACTAGTTCTCTGGTAAATGTCGGAATTCGGCCAGTCCACATCGTTCGTACTTTCTCAGGTCCAAATGCCATCTCGTTGTAGCCGCTAGCAGCGATGACCTCGACCTTGCCCTTCGATGTCGCCGTGTCCACTCCTGTGACGCAGCCGCTTGCGAAGCAGGTATCGAGCAGTATGAGGACGTCGTTTTCCATGGCTTGCAAAGCGTCTTGTATGATGGACCAACAAATACGCGGGTCGAAACCATCCCATGGTGGTATTTCCCTATCACTGTCCAGCTGGTAGCTTCTGCATCGTACCACTGGTGATTCAAAAGGGCTCACCCCCGTGCCGCAATTTGGTACGAGCGATATGCGTATAGTCTTCCATGGCCAACATAGCCAACGATCGGCAACCATTTCTTCTCCGTAACAGACTTCTCGAGGGCCTTGGAGTCTTTCCAGCACTTTCTTCGCGGTCAAATCCGAGGGTATTCCCCAGATTTCCCCAACTACAAACTGATACGTCTTGCTGAATACATCTTGAAGTTTTCTGAGTTCGCCGAAAGTTGCGTCGGTCTCGTCTTTCCAGCACATGAGGAGGACGTGGACTTTTGTGTACGGGTATGTGAAGATGGGCACGTTGGCACTGCCATTCTGATCGGAAGCTATTTGCTTGGGGTTTTCTGATCGGCCCGCGTTTGCACTTTATTCAGAATCTCCGTTAAGAGATTTCAAGTCTGTAGTAGGGGTTTCCAGGGTTCGGTCTTTGAAAGGCATGAGCTTTTGTGCATGCTCAACATCGGTAGCTTCGCTATTTCCTTGACTCGGAGAAGTGATGGCCGACATTCTTGGTGGCTTTGACGATGCGATGCTTACGAGTTCTGCCCTGGAGGGCAGGAACCAGCGCTTAAGGAATGAAATATGGTGTATAGCCGCTGCTTGAAACATGTTCCTCGCTTGCCGAAAGACATCATTGTCTTCTTTGAACAGATAGTAAGCAACTGACGACCGCCGCTCATATTTCGTGAACCCCAGGAGATTTCCAATGATCGAGTACGCCGCGTGAGAATTCCCAATCCCCGGCGGCCCATGAATCCACAAGAAAGGTGAGTCACCCTCCAAATATGTCCGGTATGAGCTTTCCTCAGGGATCCAAGCAAAGTCCCCTCCACGAATGTTTTCTGTACTTCCTGCAAGATTAACGCTCGTTCACCAGAAACAGCAAATACCGTCTTGATCAAGTACAGCGAAGCGGCCTTTTTAGCACCCGGATCCTTCGTCCGATTCGCAGCTCTCTCCATCTCATTCTGCTTCTTGAGCTCCTCTTTCTTCACAATTCTCTGCATTTTCTTCAAAATATTAAGGGATTCTCCTTGTGCGACTGACACATCTTGAACCATACTCTGGGTCTCGATACCGACTTCGAGGGAGCGATTTCCGACCTTCAGACTTTGCATTGAGATGATGGTGACCTCTTTGACGTCTGGTTTGGTCTCCATTACGGTCGCCAGGGTTGCGAACATGGTTGCTGACTCGAGTCGCTGGATGTTGGTTTCTAGCTTGGTGTAGTCGCCTTTGATGTCGCCGTCGGCTCCCTTGTAGAGAGCTTTAAGCCAGCGCTCTATCCTAAATCAGCAAACACTATCTGCCGAGGAAGAAATTGATGTAGATTTGACTCACTGAATCTCCCTTCAGTAACATACTTCGTAGCAGTTCCGCACAGTCCCATCAACGAACTGAACACTCGCATCAAAATAGTCTTGTAGTTCTTCGCACTTGGAAGTTTTGATTCCAGCAGGGACAGCCGCTCAAGCATGGAGCTCATAATATCGAAGAACGCAGCAATCTGATCATAGTCTTCAGAGACATTCTTGGATGCCTGACAGAAGTCAGCATGATATCCAACTCATTCAAATTCTGCATCTTCCTCAATACCTTCATAACATACGTGAATGTCGTCAAAATCGTCGCACTCGGCGGAAATGCCTAAATGATTGTCAATCAGATCCATTCCTCTCCCATCTTAAACCACAATTCTTCACAAACTACCGTAGCAGCAGCATTCGCAACATTCTCCGCAATCGACTGAATAACATCCGAATTCCGACTTATCGCTGACCGAAACTTATCCATCAACCCTTTATTGTGGCGATATTTATCAAACGAATCAACCTGTCGCTCCTGATCTGCTTTGATAGCGGCGATATCCCATTTCATCTGTGGTAAGTATTTGATGTTCGTCTCCGTGTCTTTGCAATTCTTGTCGAGAGCTTCTTCCCAGACTACGCCGATGTCTGAATCTTCTTGATCCATGGTGGAGTTTGTGTGGTCAAGCCTGCGGCCTATCTTCTAGGTGAATGAAACTCCTCTCCAAAGCGAAGCAATCGAAGATTGAATCAAGATCCCGAATGACAACGATTTCGAACAGGACTTGCGTAAGGAATGCATGAGCAACATATCTAACTTACGGCTCCAAACGTCATTAGGGCATCGGAAGAGGATTGCCAATCTCGCTTCCTTTACTTGATGCCATTTTCACTGACAGACGTTCAAACTGCTTCGTCGCGTCGGCCGAGCCAAAATTTCTTTCAGGTAGTAAGTTAAATGCTTGGATTTCCAGCATGCTCAAACCCCTAAGATAACCCAATTCCGCTGCACATCGCCTAATTTTCCAGCGTCCGAAGCCTGAGTTTCAAAGCCCGCGGCCAAAGTTCAGGCCACCGTAGAATATCCACCACTCATCGGACCTCGCCTGAAACACCCCTGTCACCCCAACTAAGCATCTTCACATCTACCTATTCGGGTAAGACCCAACGTTACATATCAGTCAGAGCAACAACATCAAATTTTCATCTTTTCATCTCAAGCCTCTTCTTCCTCATCCTCACATACACATTTTCAAACCACAAACCTCAAGATGTCGTCCTTACAACACCACAGCAACTGGGTCAATGGTGCCCACCAACCCCCAGCAGAAGGCCGCATTCACGTCATCAATCCCGCAACCGAGTCTCCCCTCTTCACCATCGACTCCACGCCCTCCTCAACCGTATCCACCATAATCCAATCCTCCCTCTCCAACTTCTCCAGCGGCATCTGGTCCTCTTCTTCAGCATCAGACCGGTACCTCGTCCTCTCCAAGGCCGCAACCCTCCTCCGCTCCCGCCTCCCCCACTACATACGTCTCGAAACCTCTCAAACAGGGCGTCCCATCCGCGAGATGACAGCCCAACTCTCCCGCATCCCTGAATGGCTCGAGTATTTCGCCTCCCTAGCACGCACCCACGAAGGCCGCGTGACACCCTTCAAAGGCCCCGTCGTAAACACGCTCACCCGCTCACCACTCGGCGTAGTCGTTCAGATCACGCCATGGAACCACCCGCTCCTCATCGCTATCAAGAAGATAGCCGCCGCGTTAGCAGCTGGCAATTCCGTGATTGTGAAACCCTCAGAATCAGCGCCTCTCTCTGTCCTTGAGATGGGGAAATTATTCCAGGAAGCTGGACTTCCGGATGGCACGTTGCAGATTGTTTGTGGGTATGGGAGGGAGACGGGGAAGTTCCTGTGTGAATCGCCGCTGGTTGCGAAGATTGATCTCACCGGGGGATTGCAGACTTATGCGGCGATAGCGCCGAATGCGAGTAAGAATCTCATTCCTATCACGGCAGAACTGGGCGGTAAAGCTCCCGTCTGTATCTTCCCCAGCGTACCGGTTGAGAAAGCGGTTAAGGCGGCGCTGTTTGCGAGTTTTATCGCGAGTGGACAGACGTGCGTTACGGGAAGCAGACTGCTGGTTCACTCAGATATCTATGATGAGTTTGTGAGCTTAATGGTGGAGAGGACGAAGGCGTTGAGGGTGGGGGATCCGATGGATGAGAGGACGCAGATTGGAGCTGTAATTTCGAGGGCGAGTGTGGAGAGGTGTGCGTCATTCGTTATGAAGGCGGTTATTGAGAATGGGAATGTGCTTTGTGGTGGGGGACCGACTCGTGTTGATGGAAAAGGCTTCTTCTTCCAGCCGACGCTTATCGAGACAAGTGCGGAAAGCAACCTCTCTTGCAACGAAGTATTTGGCCCCGTCATCGCCATCATTCGCTGCAAATCAGAAGATGAGATCATCCAAATCGCAAACTCCACATCCTTTGCACTAGGAGCTTCTGTCTGGTCGAATGATTTCAGCCAGGCGCATAGGGTGGCGGAAAAGATCGATGCGGGCATTGTATGGATTAATGGCCATCATCTGAATGATCCTTCGAGCCCCTGGGGAGGATTCAAGGAGAGTGGAATGGGAAAGGAGAATGGAATCGAGGCGTTTGAAAGTTATACCAAGGTTAAGAGTACGATTATCAATTATGGGCAAGAGCCAACATGGTTTGATGATGAGGTTGAGAATGCTAGATATGGATAGACTTGGCACAAATACCAAATGCATAGAGAAATGCTCTACTAGGCTTAGTCTATGGCTTAACATTCAAGGGTAAGTCAGTGACATAGCTGCTAATTTGAAGTCACACCATGATTATCATCAAAAGATTACAAGATCAAGAAGGGTTCCAAAAATGACATTGGGAACCCATTCGGGGTCTAGCTGCTCAACCAATGTACCACGGAGAAAAGTACTACATCACGGCACTTTTTCATGGCCAAACTCCAACAATTCCAACTACCTATTATTTTTTACTCAATTGCTTGAAAGAAGTCAGCAAACCATTTGCAGTTCATGAATAAGGATCAACCCCCCCAGGGCAAGGCCTGAATAAGAGACCGAAAGACATTTTGACTGTTTATACAGTTTTTGCACAATCTCGGAAATACCAATACTCACAACAATTAGTTATGAAGGTGTATTGGTGTGATTAGCTCTTCTAATCTCGTCGTCCTAAGCATTCTCTCTTTGATAATCGAGCGTGAAATCAGTTTGATATTTCATTTGGATAGGTGGTAGCCGGAGCGCACCGATTGAAACTCAATTTGAAGGAAGCTGAATAGTTTGGGACCCAGAGAGAAAAGCACACTGTCAAAGCTTTTACGAAGTTCTTCGAACTTGATCAACCTCGTTGTTGAATTGGAGTGTCAAGTGACCATTCCTGAGCTCACAAGGTGGGATGAAAATTTAGCAGGGCAGGAGGGATCATCGTTTAGCCGAAACCCCTCCATTCCTACCTTTTCGCTTTTCCAGCACAAACAAGGGCCTGGACTTGGATAAATGAGCTGTCTTTCCAGTCGGCAAAGTCGACAAAGGCCACTTCTTTACCCCCGACGTCTTGGGTAAGTATTTCCAAAGTACTCAAGCCATCATGTGACATGGATTTAAAGTGTGGCTTGCCTTGGCCGTTCAACGCCACCCGGAGGGAAAGTGCCGCTTGCCATTTCTCGTCCGACCTTGAACAGGAACTCCACAAACTGTCAACATTGCTTCATCGGATCCCCGAATCCCATCCCATCCCATCCCAACCTAACTCATGAAGATCAGCCTCTTTGCAGGAAACACGGCTGATCGTGTCTCTCTCGAGCAAATTACATCGTCATGCTCAAGGAGCCTTTCGAGATTCAAGGGGCTTGACCGTTGCATTTCCTGCGTGCTTCCGCGATCAGAATCTCCCAGGTGAACCTCCATCTGCAGGGCTCCACCAATCAGTCATGGTTGAGTAACCAACGCGTCCAGTATCGCGGTCATTGCGCATGTTTACTTTATGATCATCTGCATATTGTATGCCCGAGAATGCATATCTCTGCGTGTTTCTGCATATCTACTCCTCGCCTGCTTTGATCAACCAATCACAAATGGCCGTTTCAGGGGAATTTAATCTCCCTCATCTTCATCTCTCCACACAAACGGGCCTGTCGTGCCTGTCGTGCCTGTCCTTTCAAGCTTATCTTCTTGGCATTAACGATCGGCCGTCTGCTAACAGCCGCAATGCTTGTTACCCACAGTTGGACCAACCCGCTTTGAGAAGGTCCCTTGGCGATTCACAGCGGGGAGAAGACAAGACCTTCCACTTTGGACTTGGATATGGGAATTTTAATTCTGCCGTGAATACAGGGACAGTACTGTAAGGTAGGTACGTGATCAGTTCAAGGCAAGGTGAGGATAAAATAAAGTATAAACGAGGTCTTGCCCTTCCTTCGACTCCCTTTCCCCTTCCTTCCCTTCTCCACCTTCTCTTCCTCCCCCCCCCTCTTCCCTTTCTTCCTGCTCGTTTGACCAGGTGCATCGGACTTCCTTCGTTACAAGTTCGTACCATCTAGTCACTCACTATGAAGTACGCCCTTACCACCCTCGTCCTCGCGACATTGGCTGCTGGTGACTGCGCAGCAGACAATTGTCTCCGTGCATTGAGAGCAACTCAAGTTCCAGGTCGTCTGGGAGATGCACGAGACTTCTGTGCCACTTTTACCGTTGGAAGTGTCGCTGCAACAGCCATCCCTTCATATGCGGTTGATGCTTGCAAACAGAACCAGAATGGCCCTCTTTCGGTCAGACTGTCAAGTGCATGCAATTGTATCGCAGCGACGAGCACCTCTTCTTTGGGTCCTTCTGTTACAGCTCCTCCATCGAACACCACTTCTGCCACTTCTATTTCAGTCACACCAACTTCTGCTTCGGTCTCCGCAAGCTTGACTGAAGCATGTGCGCTCGTGAGCAGTTCGTCCTCGGTTCAGAGAGCTGCTTCTCCATCATGTAGGATCAATACCCTCCAGGACCAAACAAACCTAACAATTTCCCAGCTACCCCAACTGTGGCTGCCCAATTGGCTCACGACTGCCTGAACTCCGTTCCCTTGAACAAGACTGCCGCTCTTCAATTAGTTGACAGCATGGTCCCATACATTGAATGGCAAAGTGGTAAGTAAAGCGAGAACCAAAAAGCCATATCTGTTTGCTGATATGGTTTCAGACACGGCGTGGAAGAAGAACCCCCCTGCCGACTACTTTTACCCGCCACATGACATTTTTGGATATCTGGCATCAGTGAAGGCGAATCTCCAAGCCGACAAGTATGCAAATGAATACGGTACGAAGTCTAATTTTGGGACTGCGGGAGCATTGGCTGATTGAAGTGCAGAATTCCAAGAAGATCTGTACCAGGTTTTCGCGAGGGGACACGATGGTCACTTTGTCTTTTACCCGGATGCGCTCACCAAGGCTTTCGAGTGGGCTAGAAAGAGATCTCTGGTGTCGATTAGCGAGGATGGAACTTCATTGCCCGTGATCAAGCTCTATGGTAAGTTTGTTGCGTCTCAAAATTTGGCCACCAGCTGACCTGTTTGAAGAGGATGTGATTGCATCTCCGTCTACCGCTTCGGTCGTGACCCAGATCAATGGGATCGAAGCATCCAAATATGTGGCCGAATTCGTTTACACGGCGTCGTTCAACCAAGATGCGGACGCTGCGTACAACACAATGTTTTACGAGAAGGCATTTGAAGCAGGTGGTACGGGAACGGGCTACTTCTCAGCCGGGGGACGTATCCGGTATGTCTCCACCTCCATTTTCTGAGGCTTGACTAATGCAATCCCAGATACATCTATCCTGGATCGAACACAACTTTCACCTTCGCCAACGGTACCACGCTTGTCACCGAGAACGTCGCCAAGGTCAAGGGATTGTTCAGTGCCGTCACAGATGGAGCTTCGTTCTACCAAAGATTCTGCACAGGCCCTAAATCATTCACCGGTGCTGCTGCTTCCGAAGTGGCTGAAGAAGAGATTGAGGAGGAACCCGTGGCGGAGCTTGCGGCAGACGTGGTCAACCCAGGATATCCAGCACCCATCCTAATCACCAGTGACGGGATTGTCTCAGGCTACTACCTCAATGGCACTGGATTCGAGGATGTTGCAGTCATCAGTCTTCTTGCTTTCGAGTCTGAGTCAATTGTGGAATTCCAGACTGTAGCTCAAGATTTCTTCGCTGCTGCAAAGCGTGATGGAAAGACCAAGCTCGTGATCGATCTCAGTGCCAATGGCGGTGGCTACATTCTCCAAGGCTACGATCTCTTCAGACAGCTCTTCCCATCGATCGTCCAAGATGGATATTCGCGCTGGAGAGAGAGCGACACTTTTCTCACCATCGCAGAGATTTATTCAGCCAACTCTGATGGCTTCAACGCCCAGACAGCGACTCCGGATATTATCAACCAGTACGAGAGCGTCTTCAACTACCGCTACGACCTCAACTTGACCAACCAGCCATTCTTGACTTTCCAGGATAAATTTGGCCCCAACGTTATCGATGGTGTCAACTACACTGAGATCATGAGATGGAATTTGGACGATCCACTCACCACCAGCAACGAGACCTATGGTCTAGGAACGGACGTGACTGGGTATGGCAGCAGGAAGAACTTCACTCAACCATTTGAGGCGGATAACATTATCATGGTATGTTCTAATCTTTTCTCTGCATCTCCTCCCCCATACTGATCAAGCTTCAGCTCCTTGATGGTTACTGCGCTTCAACCTGTACACTATTCACCGAGTTCATGCGCACCCAAGCTGGCGTGAAATCTATCGCCATGGGTGGCCGACCACAAGCTGGTCCCGTCCAAGGCGTCGGCGGCATCAAGGGAGCTCAAATTCTTGGCTGGTCCGACATCTTCCAATACGCCAACACTGCGCTCAAAACCGCCTCTGCCGCTCAAGCTGCTATCCTCCGCCGCCTCACCAGCTATCCAATCAATCGCGCCTCCAGCAGCGGCATCAACGTTCGCGACAACATCCTCCCAGCTAACTTGGACGACGGTCTACCCGCGCAGTTCGTTCGCGAGGAAACCGACTGCAGATTATTCTACACTCAAGACATGATCACGGATGTCACCGCGCTGTGGAAGGCTGCTGCGAGTGCGGCGTTTAACGGCGGGAAGTGCGTTGCTGGTGGTATCTCCAAGAGAACTGTCGGAATTGACAGCGGAAAGGAGAATGTCGAGAAGAGACGAAGTCAGACGCCGACGATGAAGAAGCCGCTGAAGAAGCGTTCGAGCAAGAAGTTGCCTGCTGAGTGGGTCGAGAGACATGGTCGCAAGGCTATTCCTTAGATGAGGATTATGTATGTGCTGTGATGACCGAGAAAGGGACAGAAGGAAGAGTAAAAGCGAAGCGATAATTTTGGAGAGAGAGAGATCTCTAATGGGTGGCTCTTTGCTCCTACCTTATGCATTTTGATGATGAGAGATGAGAGAAGCAAATGTAATACAATAGGATACATGATGCTCAAGCTTAGATGTGCTTGCTTGCTTGCTAATAGGTAGAGAAAGAATACCTAGGTCGATTTGCAACATCATCCGATTTCTTCTAATTCATATTTTGCGCACTTAGGTATGTTGGAGGAGCTGAAGGTGAAGATTTTCGTTGGCGAGTTAACGCTGAAGAGCCCTGAAATATAAGTTGGTCCTGAAAATTACCCCGCACTCAACTGAAGTGCGGCACGGCGACCTCTCGCTACAGGGCTCATTAGGGGATGAATACCCCGCTTTTAGCTGAACGTCAAGGCACTCGGCCATGGAGCATGGAGGGGGGAGTATGGAGATTGGGGG